>JAUZNJ010033581.1:0-13102 GCA_034780135.1 Jordanella pulchra | reverse complement strand
CTTTCTTTCTTTCTTTCTTTCTTTCTTTCTTTCTTTCTTTCTTTCTTTCTTTCTTTCTTTCTTTCTTTCTTTCAGACTCTAAAACATGCCATTTACTGAAAGAATAACCTTCTTAAAGCAGCAATTAGGACACGGCTCAACAAAAATGAGCTAGAAATATTCAGAAACATAAAATCTATACAGTTTTTCAATTTGTATCTTTTTTTTTTTAAAGACACAAATGCATCTATTTATATATACATAAAACAAAAATGTTGGTACACCTAATAAAAGAAAAACCCACAATGGTCACAAAAATTATTTGAATCTGACTAAAGTAATTATGAAAATTGACAAATGAAAGTCATTGCTTATATACTCCAACAGAATGAGATAAAAAATAAACCTGAAAGGGGACACACATGATGGAACCCCTGGAAAAGACTTAAAATAATCTAAGTATATAATGTGACCAAAGGGACACGTTAAATCAAGGTGTGTCCACTAATTAGCATCTCAGGTGTCTACAGTCTAGTAATCAGTTACTGGGCTGCTTGGCAACATGGTGTTTCCCACATGGACCAGAGGAATCGAAGGAAAGAGTTTTCTCAGGAGATTAGAAAGAAAATTATAGACATGTATTTTAAAAGTAGAAGGTAAAAGACCAACTCAAGCATCCTGATGTTTATCTGACTCCAGTGAACATGTTCAGAAATGTAAGATCCCTGGCACTGTAGCCAACCTCTCTGGACGTGGCTGCAGGAAAACTGATGACAAATCAAAGAGGTGGGTAATAAGAATGGTAATGAAAGAGGCCAGAAAAACTTCTAAAGAGATTAATGATGAACTTTAAGCTCAAAGAACACCATTGTCAGATCGAACCATCTGCGCCAAAGACGAATATTTGAGAGACAATCAAAGAGGACACCACTGTTGAATAAAACAGACAAATTAGAATCTACCAAACTACATGTTGACAGCGACAAGGCTTCTAGGAGATTGTCCTATGGACAGATGAGACAAAAAATGAACTATTTGCCAAGACACATCAGTTCTATGTCACAGATGGGAAAACGAAGCATATCAAGAACAGAATAGTGTCCCTACTGTGAAACATGGAGGAGGCTCTATTATGCTCTGGGCTGCTTTGATTCATCTGGTATATGGTGTCTGAATGTCTGCAGGGCACAATGAAAACTAACAAGAGACTCTAGAGAGAACTGTGCAGCTTGGTATCAGAAAACTTGGTCTCAGTCACAATTCATGGGTCTTCAACAGGATAATGACCCAAAACACAGATAAAAACACTCAAGAATGGCTAAGAGGAAAACCTTGGACTATAGAAGTGATCTGTATGAGGCATTTGAACTATATCTATATGCATGCATGTATATATGTCTATATATACAGTACATATATGTATTTATGTTTTTACATGTTTAGCCATTTTTGTTTTAAATGTACAATAAAGGTTCCTTTTTAGAAATGTTGATTTGACTTTGTTTTAGATTAATCAATAATGGATTAATTAAAAAAAAAAACTATAGATTCTTTGAAAAATAAACAACAGGTGCAGCCCATAGATAGATAGAATCGTACGAATAGAAACAAATTCCCATTTAAAATGTCATTGCAGTGGACTCAATGACTACGTGTTGACAGCACAAATGTTCAGGATACAGATGGTTGGTTTTACACCAGGGTCTCATCAGCATTAACACCTTTCATCTGCAGCTATCAGTCATTTTGTTTGCCTTTTGAAGCATTTCTTTGTGTTCAAAATGAGATGTTTACCTAGAGTCTGCTGTATGAAGAGCGCTTGCTGTGCCAGTACATCATAATGAAGAACTGCGTGCAGGGTTAGTAGAAAAAGCTTTATTCTCTACTGAACTGGGCCCATCGGGTAACAAATAGTGTTACACAGGAAAAATGCATCAGAGGTAAATTCTTATTTGACATTCTCTTGACTTATTCTGTAGTCCGGCGTTTGGGTTATAAAAGTCTGAATTTATCATAACAGCTGCTCATAAAAAGCTGTAATTTTTCGCAGGACTTTCTGCTCTGCTTCAGCAAACACAAGAGCACCGAGGTCACAGGGGAAGATGTTTTTTGTGACAGGGGCCAGAAATGCTGCCGGATCAGGAAGAGGGGCCGAGACGAGGTAACTGACGTTTTCAGCATCTCAGGGCATAAAAACAGAGACTTCAAATACACAGAGGTTAAAAACAAACAAAATGAATGTGTTGCTGAACTGAGCTCAAAGCCACCTCAATTAATTAAAGATGCACAGAATAATGCCGCATCACTTTCTGCCGTCAGGTCGTTTTACCAGACGTTTCGGGATGTGGACATATTGGACAAGAAGAAAACAGTGACGGCTCTGAAGCCTGGAGAAGATCGAGCCATACTTCTAGGACTTGGAATGATCCTGTGTTCAGTCATGATGTATTTTGTGCTGGGAATCACTGTTTTACGCTCCTACGCAGACAGGTATGGCTTGTCTGAAGCTGCGCTGCTCAGAAGTGCTTCCAGTAAAGCAAGATTTCCACTGGAAATAAACAGCACCCAGATATATAAACAGATCCAGTAGGATGTGGAAGCTTTCTGCAGAGTCTTGGAGTACAGCAGGGTCACTTTATCATGCGTGCTCCTAACAATCCATGTTATGGCCTGTGGGGGCTGAGGTGAATTGATGTATGACTTTATGGGGCTGCTGCTTTATGCATACTTCTCTGTTTGCAAGTAAAAGGAAATCTGAACAAGCAGCTTCAACAAGTGATTAAACTGTGTATACGATGCCATGATCAGCCCCCGGCTCATATTAATTTGTATGTGTTGGTCTCTACTATTATATACGGGAGAAGTAATACACCACCGACTGGGATACTGCAGAAAGTGTCCATCTAACCTAGTCTTACTATCTTAAATCTAGTCTAAAAGTTTCAGAAATAAGTGGAATTATCAGCCAGGGTATTGAGCGAATTTTGTTCCATTCTTGATGCAAGTAAACAACACATTATGTAATTGTCAGTTTTTTTTTTAAAAAAGTGTTATTTTTCTAAATTTTATTTTGGAAAAATTTGATTTTTTTTTTTTCAATTTTTAGTACAGATGTTTTTATTTTCAATTTTTTTCAATTTTCTGTTTTTTAAAACTGAGTTTTATTTAGTTTATTCTTTTCAAATTGCGCCCCAACAGAAATGGAAACACCCCTTAACGCATAAAAATGTTATTGCTAAGGTCCAGCAGTTCAATAGAAATGCATCTTTGCTTCTCGCGCCAAAGGAAATAAGAAGAAATGAAGAGAATGTGATCTGGAAAACATAATTAAAAAAAAAAGCAATTCATAAAACTCGGTATGAAAAAAGAGAAACTTAACTTGAAATATAAAATTCGAAATAAATGAAAGAAATCGAAATAAAACTGGTATGGATTAGGATGTTCTTCAAAATTTCATTTTGGGTTGTTTTATTGAAGAGTTTCTTTTCCAAAAAGTGTTCTTGACTTGCAACAATAATAAAACAAAATTCATTCCATACCAGTATGTAAGTAATATCAAGTAGTTTTACCAAATCTAGTTGTCGTACTACTCTGGCAGATTACTGCACTTATTTTAAGTAGAACTTCCTCGAATGACAATTAATAATCAACAAAATCTGCTTGTTCTGAGTATCGATCTTAAAACAAGATCAATAAGATTTTTTGACTGGATCTACGATCATCTGAGTTTTATTCTGCATTTTTCTGCCAAGCTGTCAAAGACAATTTTCTATTTTCATCCTCCCTTAGTAAGAAGGCAAACAACTTTTACTTTTTATTATTATTCCATGATTGTTTATTTACATTTATTACAGAAACAGAGATACTTTAAATCAGCACAAAAAATGTTATTTAGAAACTACAATAAAATGTACAAATGTACAACAATAATAGTTGTGTTTAAGATCCTAACAGCTTAAAATCTTTTAATAAAACCCACAGCTGAAAGGAATACCAGACTCTCCGTTTGTTAGCTCTTTATGCAGCAAGTCAAGCACATTTGTATAATTTAACTTAAACTCAGTCTTTATTTTGTGTTGCTACAGCGTGTGGACCGAGGAGGGGACTTGTGCCGTCGTCAGCTCCGCAGTCATAGGGGAGGTGAACTGTTCATACAGCTGCGGGTCGGACTGCTGGCGGGTGTCCAGGTACCCCTGCCTGCAGGTCTACGTGAGCGTCAACATCACGGGTCGTATCGGCCGTCTGTGTCACAACGAAGAGACACAGGATGCTAGCTCTGAAGTAAGTTCAGTGCCAGAGTGAAAACACTGGGAATCGCTGAACCATAGACAATGTAAACGGCAGGAGTCACATGTTGCCCTGGTGACAGTCTTACTCCAATCACTGTTCAGAAAGGGTCTGTTAGTATTCAGTGTTGTGGAAAAGTGGATCTTGGCTGCAGTCACTAACAACTGAATGGACTTCACGTCCCGTATAACCTTCAGTCCTCTCCTTGCAGTGCATCTATGTGCCCCGGTGCCACAAGGACAGCGCGGCCATGCAGGCCGTTATCATGAACATTTCCGAGCATCTGAAGGTGAACCAGCACATCTCTTGCTACTACGACCCCAGCGAGCAGCAGGAGACGGTGCTGCTGACCAGGCTCTATGACCACAGCGCTGTCCTCCACTCGTTGTTGTGGCCGTCGTGCACGCTCACAGTGGGGGCCCTCATCATTGTGATGGTGAAGCTCACCCAGTACCTCTCCAGGCTTTGCGAAGAGATAGGGAAGGTCAAGAGGTGAATCATGTGCAGCAGCTCTGGTAGTCAGACACATGCAGGTTCTGGTGATTGAAATCTGACAAAAAAGGATTTTTAAGATGTGATGAGCCTGCTGTGACCTTTAGCAAGACTTCCCTTCCTGGCTGAGACTCTGAAAACTTCCACTGAGCGGTGAGGATGTATTTGTTTATAAGAGCCGACTGGATGTTCCTGGCAGGAAGCTGACAGACATGGAACTAACTGTTCCTGAGAAAACAAAGATTTTCCTTTGCATCTTTTTAAAACATAACCAAGACTTGTTTGCACCTGTGTCTTATTATCTAACATTTTATGGTTAAACTGTTTTTTGTATCCTGTGACAAACACTAAAATATGTTTGCATTTTTAATCTGAAGCACTGTGTGCCATTCCATAGAATAACATCACAGGCCCGCCCCCACCTGTGTCTGATGGTGCGGAAACCAAAACCAGCTGTCACTCACTGTCTGAAGACTATCATTTAATCATGTATATTTAAGAGAAACTAATGATTTTGGTTAACTTTTACCCTGCACAAACTTACTGCAGCCCCAAGCTAACCTTTCTGATCCAATTCCTTGTTGGGCTTCCTGTTTAAAAAAACCAACACTGAGGTTGTTGTGAGCACAAGCCTTACCTTGGAGGCCAACTGCTGCAGGGTGCACGACTGAAAGAACGATAAATACAAAAGGAAAAAAAAGAAAGTATGAATAACTCCACCTTTCTGACGTTGCTCTGTATTTTTAAAGAGAGTTTAAACTGAACCTCCTCACCGCTGTGCTACGGTTAGCTGATCCAGAGTAGGTAAATAAGGGGATTTCTAAATGCTCTCTTTAGCATTTCTTATAGTTTGGAGAGTTTCTGTAATTGAATGCCAACCTTTTTTTACATTTTCCTTTAATTAGTAGCTCGTGGAATTGTGCTAAAAAACATTTCCTTCTTTCTCTAAATGAAGCATTGATTATTTAAGCCTTTGGTTTTGGATGCTGTGCAGCAGGAGAGAACTTTGTATTTCTTTGTCATTTTTTACTTTTAGACAGTTCATATGACAGGTAAAAATTCAGGGCAATAATCCCTCCCAGTCTGGGGTAAATAGCGCCACCTACTGAGCTGTGGTGTATTAGCTGGTCAGACATCCGTCCATTTTCCATCAAAGCTTGTATCTGAATGTATATTAGTCACAGTTTATAGTTAAATGATAACAGGAATTATATTGGCTTCTACTGTAAGAATGACTCACTTTCAATCACATTATTTTTATCTTTAATTATTGATTAAACATCCCATAAATCCATTTAACCGTTGTTTCTTCATGTGGAGTTCTGGTGTTTGATCAACTAATAACACGTCTGATTGATTAATGATTCATCATCTAATGTTGTTATTTCAAACCGTATCATGTAATGACACACTTATCATCATGTATCGTTTTTATTCATAGATTGGTTCGTCGAACTGTTAGATGTTGATAAACTTCAAGCTTTAAACATGAGACGGGTCCAAGTCAACTCTAACCCTCAATGAATTGGTGGAACGACAAACTCAACCAGCAGCTTGTGTGGCTGGAGTCTCACTGTGGCCCATTTGAATACATCTGCTGTCATTTTGCATCTTCTTTATGGATTCTCGGCTGTATTTGTGTGACTTTGACACTGTTTTGCATGTCTGTTGTACTTTTGCATCTCTCTGTGACGTTGTCAGTAACGTCAAGCTCACCCCTTTGTCACTTTTTATCCCCATTTCATCCCGACCATCTTCTTCTTCTTTTTGTTCCAATAAGTATATCCTTTCCTAACTGAGTTCATAACCCAGATATTCCAGTTCTATATAATCTTGGTAATGTTGTCCATGCGATTAGAGACACGGGTCTTTTACTGGTGTCGAAGTTGAAAAGAGACTGAAACCTGTAAATTTGTCCTTTTAATGAGATCATAGCTTTATAAAGAGAAACTAAAAATCTTAAAATATGTGAATTTCTCCCTAATTTGAGCAGATACATAAGATAATCTGCCAATGGAATTAGTATGTCTGCTTTTAAACTAAGATGCTCTGTGCTTGCAATAAGATAATGTTTTTTCTTACTCTGAACACAAATCATCTTATTTCAAGTTCAAATTGTCTTACCTGCTCAAATCAAAGAAAAATAGACTTAATTCAAGAAAAACTTACTTATTAAATGATTTTAGTTTTGCAGTCTATGCTTTTTCCTTTGAAGAGAGACAGATTATTTCTGGAAATGCAAAACATGGATGGTAATCATTTGGAAATGCACTGAGGGAGGAAATGTCTGAATGAAGCAGTGCAGCAAACAGGAATAGTTATTTTTGAATTTAGGATTACCTCAGAATAATCAAAATCATTTGATTTAGCAGCAGTTTCAATGATCATTTCTTCTACATAAATTCAGTTTTGTGTTGTTTTTTTTTAATTCTTGTGTAAAAAAAAAAAAAGACTCTGTATATTTACTAAATGTTATCAACAGTAAGACTCTGATTTCAGGCGATGTGAGAGAAAAAAACATGAAGTTATTATTGACAGACATCCTGCTGGTTGATGGTATTTACTAGATCCACAGAAATCCTCTGTACATCTTAGATTCTAAGAATAAAATACCCATAAATCACTGGTTTTCAAAGGAAAAGACGTTCCCTTCTTACAGGAATGAGAGGTTCAGTCTTTCTTGTTTTGAGCTGGTAAGTAGGGCAATATTCCAATAGAATAAGATGATTTACATTTAAAATAAAAAGAGATACTACATTATCTCATTTTAAGTTCATAATTACGAATCATCTTAGTTTAATGTTGCTATCCTGACTTTTTAACAGTTACTTAAAGTCCGTACCCAACAGGGCAGCAAGTTCATTCTGCATCGCAGTCGCCGACTTTGTTAAACAGGAACATAAGAAAACATTATTCTGATGGTTTCAGAACATTTAAATTTAAGGAACTGATTTTAAACGAGGTTCTCTTGTTCTGATTGGTTCAGCAGAGCAGTGACTTCCTGGCACATGTTCATTTTGCAAAAGCCAAAATCCATGGGTGCCTTTTTTTTTTTTTTTAGATAAAAGGATAAAATAGTAGGATTTTACCCCTAATAATGTCATTACTATGCTACCTAATATATCAAGGTAATTTATGAATGTTTTTCATGGATTATATTTACTATTCACTGAAATCATTTGTACAGCTGCTTCCTGCTAATCTCATCTCTATATAAACAGTGATGGTCACTGTTTTTTTTTCCAGGACAGGGAGGGATTGCTGCTCAAAGAGCAGAATTCATGAGGATTATTAATCTATTTATTCAGGAATCAAGCGAAACACCACTTTTGGTGTGATATTGAAGAAGAATTAGCATTCTAACATAGTTTAAATCTCAAAAAGTTTAACTCTGCATGATATGTGCCCTTTAGGCTTATTTCCAACTGTTCTGGCTGAAATACAGCATCACTTTTTTGTGCTAAAACAATCTTTTGGGTCATTTTGTTTTAGTGTAGTTCTCACAGAGGGCCGATCCAAAGCAGGGCTGAAGCAGCTCTATGTCTTTAAGAACAGCCACAGTCGGTTCCAAAAGCCTGGCCTTCCTCCCCCACATTCAGCCTGAATGAAGCACTGAAACCTTTTGCCTGACAGAACAGCAAACACTAGGGAGCGAAGCAGCGCTCCTCAAAGTGTGTGCGGTTGTGGTTGTTTAGTTGTATTCAATGCAGCTGTGTGTGGAACTGAAAGAGCCTCGGCTTCAATGATCCGTGGGCTTTTTTCTAAGGGAGAAAGAGCAGCTCGCTAGTCAGACAGTGGAAAACTGGTGTGAGCAGGGCTGTTTGTTGTGGGTGTGCATGCAGATTCTTGTGGATTGTTTTAGTATAGCGTGGGTTTGGAGCTAAACGTCTCCACTTTGGCTCAGACGTACACAAGGGTCGTCGCTCAATGTTTTTCTCACTCCTGCAGCTGGATATGTGTTGTAAGGAGGAAATTACTCATCTAAAAGGAACTCGTTCATCCTTTTTATTATTATTATTCTCTTGTCAGCACTTTCAAGAACAGAAAAAAGGAAGGGAGCCGGTTTATTCAGCCTTTCACTCAGTTTTTCCTAGAATAAATGAGTTTTCCTTTAATTTGAGCAAACAAGTAAGACAATTTGCCAGTGGAATAAGATGATTTACATTAAAAAATAGTTTATTTCAAGTGAATAATATCAAATCGTCTTAGTTTAAGGGCAAAGATACTCATTCTTCTGTAGATTGTTTTATTTGCTTGCTCAAATTAACGGCAGATACACTATTTACCTTTTTTAAGAGCAGGTTTTGCAGCGATGATCCAGATCTAACCACAGAGCCACTGTTGTTTTACACTGCAGAAATAGCTCATTTAACCAAATCCTACATTATATCTACCCAAAAAGTATTTTATGATGATATCTTTTAGATTAATATACGAGCAATAGCAGATATTATTAGATTGTTTTTCTTTTTTTGGAGATTTACTCATTACATTTCATCTTGCGATCATGATATATTCTACAAACAGAAAGTCTCCAAACTGGCAGATTATTGCACTTTTGTTTGACAATATTTTTTTCAAAATAAAATTAATAATCTAACAGAATCTGCTCTTTCTTAGTATATCAGTCTGAAAGCAAGATCGACAAAACATTTTGGTTGGATCCAAAGTGATAAGACTTAGATAGAAACTTCCAGAGTACTTTTTAGGATTCACACACTTTAGAGTTGAAGGAGGGATTTGTTGTAAGCAAATAACATGTTTTTAAATGCAAATTCTAAAAAAAAAGATGAAATCCAGATAGAAAACTTCTTAATCAAAACAAGGACTGGAGAGTAAGTTTGCTGTCTTCTCAGATTTTATTTTTTTCAACTTTTTTTCAATACTTTTCTTTTTTCAATTTTATTGTTTCAAATTATATCTTTTAAAATTTCTCTTTTTCAGATTAAATCTTATGAATTGCATTCTTTTCTAATTGCATTTTACGGATCACAATCTTGAGCTGTTAAGATGTGTCCATACAGACCAATAGAAATGCATCTTTGCTCCTCACACCAGAGGATATCCCCCCCAGAAGTGAAGAGAAAGGGATCCGAAAAAGAGAAATTTGAAAAAATGAAATTCAAAAACAATAAAATATAACATTAAAAAAAAAATGACATTTGAGAAAAACAGCAAAGTTACTCTCAAAACTTTCAAAAGTTTTGAACCCTGGATTGCATTTTTTAAGTTTTAATTCACTAAATGTTTTCATTGCTTAGAACAAAATTCACCAGAAAACCCTTTCTCCTGCTGGGGGGGGTGGGGGAAGCAATGCAGGTTGTGGTGATAAAAAAGAATATCTGAATATAAACTTATAAACGATCAGACTAAGTTCTTCCTAGTGCTAAAACACAGTCCAAAGAGGAAAGCTTTCTAAACAATGGAGGGGTTCCCAAAGCTGAAAGTCTGCAAAGCAGGAAGTAAACATCCAAAGAAAAGCAATGATTCAAAATACACCTCAAAGCTGCTGAGCAAACTGCAAAGAAATGTTTTTCTGGACTATTATCAACAGCTAGACTGAGGAAAACATGGCTGCAGTGGCTTGAGTTAGAGCACGGTTTGCCTTTCAAATGGCGGGAAGCAAGATATCAACCCATTGTCTTCTGCAACAGGGGTACAGGTCCAGGACTAAACCCAGACATCCCCTTCAGGAAACATAGTTCCTCCTACAAAATCTGGGTCTGCCCTGATTTCTTTTTTGTTTATTTTTTTTCCATTCAACATTTTACTCTAAAAGCTCTGACACTGAAGGCCTTTTTTAAAATCGGGTGAACCTGCTGTGACCTTTAGCAGACTTCCCTGCCTGGCAGAGACTCTCAAAACATCCACTGAGCGGTGAGGATGTGTTTGTTTATAAAAGAGGACTGGATGTTCCTGGCCGGAAACTGACAGAAATGGAACTGGCTGAAAATGGGGAGGTTTTTTTTACCCACTTCATGATTTTGAGACATCATAAAGCTTCTGAGTAATGAGAATAAACGTGTATCTTAAACAAAGTGCTCAAAGTTTCCTGCAGCTGTTTGAAATATCCAAGTCAAAGTTCATGCAGACGTTTGTGGTCGTTCAGCCAAGATCAACCCGACTTCGTTGCAGTGTGACTTTAGCCCTGCACAGACTATTTATCCCAAGAATAATTTGCAGAGCTAAAAAAAGATTTTTTTTTCCATCAGTGGTGCAAGCAGAGAACATGTTTTCTAAGTTGACAATAAAAAAAAAGAAACTTTTTTTAAGTTGAAATTTTAAAAAATCCAGTTTAAAAGTTAAACTTTGAAAAGCTTCTTTATTAAAAGTAGGTCATGAGATTAAATTCGCTGTTTCTGCAGACTTTATTTTTAAAATAAGAAAGAATCTATTTTTTTGTTGCATTTTTTATTCATTATTTTCTAATTTCTGTCTTTCAAAATCAGTTTTCTGAATGGCATTCTTTTAACATTGTGATTCATTCTTTCTCTTCCTTTCTGGGGGTGGGCTTTCCTCTGGAGTGAGGACCAAAGAAACATTTGTATTCGCCTGCTTGGAAAAAGAGAAATAATAATAATAAAAAAAACAATATGAATATAAAATCTGTAAAAAAAAAAGTTTGAAAAAAGTGAAAAAAATTAATCTGTTAAAAAACACTTTAATTGGGAGCGAAGATACATTTCTATTGGTCTGCATGGAGTAACAATAAGATTTTTATTGTCAATAAGTGTTCGTATTGGGCTTGAAGTGAAGAGAATGTGATGTGTGAAACGCATTTTGGAAAAGGTTGCAATTTGTAAAACTCAATTGAAAAAACTGAACTATATAACTATATAAAGAAAATATATATATAAAAAAGTAAAATAAAATAAGATGATTAATTCTGAAATAATTGAAAAAAAACAAAGTTATTCTCAAAACCTCCAGTTTGAATCAAAAAGTTTTTAAAATGTCATTTATGGATTGCCTTTTGTTTTTCAAATTTGAATTTATAAAACATGTTCTTGCCTTCCAACAATAATGAAATAAATTCAGTCCATATTTTTCCTGTATATAATTCATTTAACAGTGCTTCTGCAAAGTTGTAAAAAACTAAAACACGACTATTAGGAATTCAGACATTTCGTCCATAAAATTCATTCTGTGATTCCATTTAGTGAACGCTGGTAAAAACGGTTAAATGAAGAGGAATGAACCATTTAAAAGTATTCAGACAATTGTCTCACTTTTCTCTGAAGGATCTATTCACTCGTATGATTCGGGACAGATTCAATTTGCTTTGGGCCTTGCATATGACTTGTGTGCAGCTTTCTTCTCGTTCATGCTGGCATTTATTCAAAAAACACAGGCTATGTTGTCCTCTGTCAGAAGCACAGAAATACATATATATTTTTGGTTTGGTTTAGCCTGTTTCATCATCTCATGAGGAGCAGCTGCTTCAGCTGCAAAACTGTGATTTTCCACACATGACCATCTGCAATAGGTAAGGTTGGTTGAAGGCATGTCTATGGGCTAGATTGGCACAGACAGAAGCAGTTAAAAGTCATAGATACAGCTGTATTGTTAATTTTATTATTATTATATATTATTGTTATAATTAATATTGTTAATATTGTTAATATTTGTTAATTATACATCCACCAGATATCTAGAGTGATGCAAGTGTTAATTTTACTTTTAAAAAGTATATAAATAATTATTTTGTACATTTGAGGGGTCCAAAATATTGCCATTAACGTCGCAACAATTGACACTGATTGCACCTATTGGAATAGTAGGTTGATGTCATGTGAGACAGGGTTCAAGCGTTGCCAGATTCTAGTAGCTCCCTGATTGAAAGAAATGGCTTCTTATCTGTGTCACTTTTCTCAGATTCAAGTCATAAAAATCAAAAAGAAGCAAAACAAGGTTGAACATGAGTCAAGCTTTAGAGCTTTGTTATCAACTTAAACAAGCAAAGAGAATCACAAACCCAGCAGAGACTGCTGCTTCCCATTTGGACAAAAACATTAAAAGTTGCCAGGTTGGAATTCGGTTTAGAGGACCTGGCAACTAGCTGGTAAACAGTACAGAATGAGAGCGGGCGATAGTAGTGCGCCACTTACAGGTCTGGAGGAGTTAAACTGTAGTTATCCTCTTTAAAGGATTTCGGTCAGGGCTTTCTTTTTTCATTCATCGAAAGATTAGTAATATTGAAATGTTTGAAAACCAAATTTAAGGATTTCTGTGGCCTGTGTTAAATTCAAGTATCTAAGCTAGCTCTAGCCATAGTTTATATATATATATCTATATATATCTATATATATAGACATATATATATATATCTATATATATATATCTA
>JAUZNJ010033580.1:0-13102 GCA_034780135.1 Jordanella pulchra | reverse complement strand
AGAAGTCAACAGCTGTAGTCAATCAGAATCACTTACAAGAAGTGAAGAGGCCATGACATGAAGCTAATTTGATTGACGCAAATCTCTACATAACCAAAATTGAAAATTTATGTTGCTGTATGTATATTTCTGATCCAGCAGATTTGGTCACATTTTCAGCAAACCCATAATAAATTTATGAAAGAACCAAACTATATGAATGTTTTTTGTGACAAACAAGTATGTCTTCCGATCACTCTTTCACTGAAAAATAAGACTTGCAGAACTTATTGGACACTCAAGACAGCCATGGCATTATGTCTTTTATAAGTGTATGTAAACGTTTGACCACAACTGTTTATAAACCATGAAATGCTGGTTATCCATATTTAATTGTCTTTCTTTAGAACCATGCACTGATATATGTCTTCCTTTTTTTCTGCATTGTGATGAAGAGGGATGTCGGGGGTCCAACAGGTCGGTCTGAACGCTGTTCATCTCATAGATCCAAGGGAATCTAAGCCAGGAAATATTGGTTAACTTGTTCCCTCCTAATTCTCCTATTTTTAAAGTTTTGGAGCAGCGAGGCATCCCTTTCACAGAGGTGTCCCAAGGTTGTTAAAAGGTTTACAGCAATCAGGATGAGGGTCTCACCACTTGTTACATTTATGATGATTATCGGGGGACAGGGATGTGATGGGAAGGAAATGTTTAAATATTCAGTTCACTTTATTAAGCATAGACCTGTTTTTATGTATTTGACAGGCAAGGATTACAGTGTGATATTGATGAAGTCCATCTATGATTAATGTTTTATGTAAAGTGAAATTGAATGTCTTAAATTTAATGTTGTTTCAGTTCCTCATCTCGAAATCTGTGTCGCCATTTTCCTTTGTCCTCCAAAATGTGCGTAGGCATGGGTCAGAGTAGGTATGAGGGGCCACACAAGTCAACAGGAAGTTTGTTTTTTCATAGAAAAGTGGAGAGACCCCAGATCTCCAAATAATAGTTTGAATATATATATATATTAAACTTGTAAATTAAGAGTAAAGTCATACTTTTATATGTATTTCCTGTTTTTTTATATAAAAACTGAAGTTGTATCACAGGAATGATTGTATACAGCCAAAACTAACATCACGAAATGCTCATGAAGGGAAAATATTGAATTTTCTGACCAGTAAATTGTGCAACTTCCAGTTGAAAAAGTATTAGGTTTGCTCAATATTTCACTCACAGATAATGAGATATATTAACCCAAACACTGTTTGTGATATAAAGTTCACCAGATTACCTGTTGTTGGCACCAACAGCTGAAATTACTCTCCGTATTTTTATCCTCCATTTAAATTGTCTTACAATTGTTTAATACTCAGTTGTTCATGAAGTGCAAGCCTCATAATGAAGCTGGATGAGTCAGAGTTTCTTTTCCTTGTTTCAGGACTATATTTGATGAAGGCGAGCTGCTGGAGTTTGCAAATATGGGGAGTTATCTGGAGTATGACCTTTTTGGAACAGAGATGCTGAACTACCCGTTTAACCTAAAGGTGGACATGCCCAGCGACAGCCAGAGAGTGAAGACGTGAGTAATGCTGCCCTCCTTCCAAATGTATTTCCTCCTGTTACTAAATAGTCATTCTTTGCTCATTTTTTTTTATTATTTTTAACCATTAACTGTCTTACTTTATGCTTTTAAGCTTGATTCCTAATGAGTTGGTTCCTGTTTATGTTTGGAGCGACTTTGTGCTGTGGTTTTTCACAAAGATTATTGATGTATCTCCAGCTTGGCTTTTCTGGTGAAAGAAGGGTATGAAGATAAAATACTGGTGGCCCACGACATTCACACCAAGAACCGTCTGACCAAGTTTGGCGGCCACGGCTACTCTCACATCCTCAAGAACATTGTGCCGAAGATGCTGACAAGGGGGATCACACAGCACCAGGTGGACAAAATCCTCATCGACAACCCCAAACGCTGGCTGACCTTCAAATAAAAGAAACAAAAAAAAAAAAAGAGTAACAGAAGCCATTTTGACAGAGCTGTGATTTTAATTTTAATGTCACACAAAAAAATTTAAGATCTTTAGGATAATCTCACGTATTGTTTTAAACCCTTAATGGTTATATGTTAATAATTCTCATGTTTTTGATTTTTTTACTTGGTGTTTTGTAAAAATAATCATTGGCTGCAATTTGGCCAGAAGAAAAAATAAATCTGTGTATTTTTCAAAAATTGAAACTAGAAATCTGCCAATGAATGCGTCAGTTTTCCCTTGATTACTGCTAATCAGTCATCTGTAGGTGACATGCTGAAAATAGATTTTTTATTTTCTTACTAAATACAGAAAAATTAAGAGATCCTTTGTTATTAGTCTATAATCACATCAACCAACAGCATATAATTTAATACACTTTTTTATTGATTTTAATAAAAATGTACGAATGGGAGCTTTGTTGCATAAATGGAGATAATCTGGTCGTTTATAATGGAATAACTGCAGGACATTTGATTGTTTTTGGAGTCATTGAATTAAAAAAAACTTTAACTGAAGGTCAGACTTTTACAATAAATCGCTATCAACAACATTAAGTCTTTTTTTGGCATCCCTAATTATTGCTAACTAATTATCATATATATGATATAAAAGTAAACAAGATAAAATGGTTCAGCTTTATTTGCTGTTTTTGTTTTTTTATGTTTCCTTTGGTTTGTTCAGTTGGTCTAAATTAGAGATGCACCTCTATTTAAAACCTGTTCACTTTTCACTTCGAAATAAAGGGTATGTATGTTCTTCGATCAAATTAGAGGATGAACAACATATATATTATGTAGTTTAAACTTTATTAAGACATTTTGACCTCCGGGGTTGAAGCTTGCTTAATTTTCTTTTCTTACTATGGCCTTCTTAATTGGTCAAAATCAAAGCAAAGCAATTGGACATTGACTCAAACCAGGAAATGTATCCTTGGTCAGTTCTGATTGGTGATCAGCTCATCCAGTAATGACTAATCTGTTGTCTTTTTAGCCAAGTAAATGGACTTATAAAGATACTTAATTGAGGACAAGCTTGTATTTTTTACATTTCATATGGGATTCAAACCTGTTACCTCCATCAAAGGACTTGCTTCTATTTTTTACTTTATTGAATTTTTTTTGTGTGTAGTTGTCCTCTGGACAATAAGACCAAGAAATGATTTACAATCAGACATGAAAGATGGTTCATACTGTGCAGAAAAAGCCTGTTTAGCTTATCTCTAATTAAAACTGCTTTATATTACCTGTTAGTCATTTAGTAAACGAGACTTTTGATTGGTCCAAATATTCTCCCTTTTAATGTATTCTCTGCAGAGATGCTTACACATATGGTGCAATTGTAATTATCTTTTTTTTTTTTTATTTAAACATCATCGCCCCTCCTCCGTTTGAGACATGTCTGTGAAGGTGTTCCCTGACAGGTGAATAAATGAGGCCGCTCATAATCAGTATGCTGCTCAGATTTCGTCACCATGGACTTGTGTTAGATGAGATGTCATGGCGCCACCCTCATTGGGTGTCCCTGTGTGCCTGTGGGAGAATGCTGGCGGGCCGGCCAAAATGAAGGACACGTCCTCCCGTCATCTGGGAACAGCTGGCCTCACAGGGTGACTTCAACACATGATCAATGGCATGATCGCCACACCTGAGTGCGCACTATGAAAAGTACATAAGTTGGATTAATCATGTCAGGGTTTAACAAAGGGAGACAGATCATTTCATTTTACATTTTAACTTTTTCATATCGTGGAAAGCTGAAAGTTCAGTTAGCAGATTGATGAATGTTTCAGACTTTTAGAAAAGATATGTCAGTGTTGGTGACTAACCAGGCTACCCTGCTGCTTAAACCAGATGCCACGTTTGACACACACACATGAAAAATGACGTGCACTGACAATTTTGCCAATATACTTGTGCTTCATAAACATCACATCATTAGATGCTGCACAGTGTTAAAATGTCAACGTTTTATAAACATGCATCACGATTTTTTTAACGTTTGTCCAAAGTCCAACAACGTGGACATTTTTTTGTATAAATAAAGTACATAAATCGACCAACACTGAACTGATAAGTGGTTACGTGGATATAAGGATCTGTGATTAAGTGCAAAATGTAGAATTTACCACAGCAGCTAAAGTTAGGTAATTTGTAAGCCTACAATAGTTCATTCAGAGCGCACAAGCCACACAAATCAATTTGACTTTGCTGTACAAAATGAAAACTGGTGTTATTACACTCTCGGGTCCCCTACAGCTGCAAAGTACAGTTTTGTTTTTGCATGACTTCCTGCAAATCTCTTGGAATGGTAGTCAACAAAACGGTGAGCTTCCTCTGTCTCTAATATCCCGAGTGGACTGAGCAGGAGCTGTGAAAGCAAGCTTGATATGAAGAGATTGGGATCCATTCCTCCAGTCTGTGCTTCAGTCAGCGTACAGCATGAAGCCGGAGAAAGTGCTATACTTGTTGTTGTTCCCGCCATGCGCCTTCCCTCCGTCCAACTTGATGTAAATCTCATCTCCAGGCTCCAGGTGGAGGACGACGCTGTTGCTGGCGTAGTCGTAGTTTTGGTCCGCGTCCTGCGCGATGGCGCTGGCTCTCACCTGACAAAAGGAGATTTTATACAGATGAGATTTATTCATGCGTTTATCATAGACCAATCGATTATAAATAGAAGGGTTTATCACTTTGATTGTCGCTTTTTCTAAAGGTTTTCTTTCACGCATGCTGTGCGTAAATCGTACAAACGCTTCCTACTAATTCTCAAATATATGCAATTTAACCATCAGCAATTAACAGCTATCAGAAATATAACATTTCATAAGCTTCACTTTTTTTGTCGGGTTTATTTTTGCCTCCTCATTAGGTCCCTCATTCGTAAAACATAACATTTCACTTACATCGTTTTTACGCACAGGATCACTGCAGGTAAAATGAGTCAAATCTCAGTTTCCCAACCTACCTGGTTGTTTTTGCAGAGGTCGGCCCACATGCTTGTTCCATCTCCGCCTCGCATCAGCACATGGTAAACGAAAAAGTAAATCCCTGGTATGGAACAGGTGAATTTTCCTGTTGATGGGTCATAGTGATTGCCGAGGTTTGTGACTACGTCGTCAAATTTTAAAACTTCATAGCCCTCGTGCTGCTTCTTCAGCCCCGCGTAAAACGCTATCTTTGGCACCGTGTTGTAAGTGGCTGCGCTGATGGCGCCGGTTGGTCCATTTGCTCCAGGTAACCCAGGTGGACCCGGTGGTCCTGGTGGTCCTCTCTCCCCTGGAGGACCCACCGGTCCCGGTGGCCCTGGTTCACCGACCGGGCCCCTGGGGCCCATCCTTCCGACGCGCCCGGGCTCCCCTTGGGGACCCTGGATGAATGTCGGCAGCGACTGTACCAGGCGGTTGTCTTTGTTCGGGGTAGCCGCCTTCGCAGTGGCTGCCGTCGCGGTCCCGTGGGAATCGCACACCATCTGACACGATCCCAGCATCTCGTAGCGCGCAGGGGTTCCGGCGGAGTTCACCATGACCGGAATCAGCACCACCAGCACCAGAACCAGTGCCACGCCGCAAACACCAGTTGCGATCATTTGCGCCCTGCGTATTCGCGGCGTTCTTCCGATTGGATGGTCTTCCAGCCTGCTTGCGGGCGATATGTTTGCAAAAGAAAGAGTTGCACCCGTTCTTGAATTGTACTTCAGCCTCTGGAGATGAAAAAGTATTTTGAACGCTGCTCAAAAGTAACCATCCAAAACTTTTAACGCCTTGCAAGTTTGATCCAACCGGTTCATCTTCACCTTCTCCAGAAGACTTTCAGGGAGACGAGGACATGGAAGTCTGCAGCTTTCAGCAAGTTTCTGCTTATAGCGCGGAGCAACAGAGGGAGAATGGGCACGAAATGAAGCGCTACTCCTTCCTGGAATAGAAGAGTGAGGGGAGGGGTGGAGGTGATGGATGGGAAAGAGTCTATGCGTTTCTTCAATCAAATAAGAGACTGAACAACATGCAGACACTGATGCAACTTTGAAACTTTGAGAGGCAAAAAGTTTCGTTTTTAGTCTGTGAAGTAAAAGGATATGTTTATCTTACATGTATCACTTTTCCAATTGATTATTTCTAAGCTCCACCCAACAATATGTTATAAAGGCTTTTCCAAACAATTTCAACTTAATTAGGTCCGTTTAAGACAAAAGGTCACATCTCAGTGGCTCCCTTTGTCCAATTTATCATGTGGGGAAAATCTATAGAGCCACTAAAAAGAGGAGAGGATTCAGTAGGAGCTGGCTTTGAAGGATGACCCTTTATACTGATGAAACCAATGTTGGGTCGTTTACAAGGAAAGCTGGCAAACATAACTTAATTAACCAGCAGTTAACATTAAAAGGTTGGTTTATAAGGGTTCAGATTTTGATATCTTGTTCCATATTTATCTGACCTGTACAAGTTTCAATACAATTTTCCCTCTAACATTTGTTTCCCTTTTCTTAAGCAGGTTGCACAGATTTTAGTTAACCCTGTGATGGGATAACTAAAGTCTGACATTTTACCAATTTAACCAGGATGTGTAGACATTACATATCCTGTTTACATTATGAAAACGTCTGTTTGGGGTTTTTATGGAAGTAAACTATGGTATAGTTGAAAAAAAATTCTGAAAGCTTTAATTGTTGCAGAAATAAAATGTAACAAAAAGGAATTTGCAGAGAAAAAATAATTCAAGTCCTAGAAAGAGTCCAAATTAAATGTTGTAGGTTGTTCTCAGATGTGTTTGTGCAGTTAAGAAAATCAAGCAGTTAGAGCCATACCTCTGCACTCTCTCTTCCATCTTGATTGATCTCATCCAGCTTCTCATTAGGTTTTTGTTCTCCTCTCTTAAAGAGTTTTGCAGGGTTGTTTCAAGCTGAAAGCAAAACAGCATATTACAATGCAGCTATTGAAAAAAACTGTATTTTTTACTCTTTATTTTATTCGCATTATTTACATAAATTTTATAATTTATTTAAAAATGCCATTTTAACTTATGAAATTATTAGATACCATATATAGATTTCATTGCAGTCTTATCATTAATATTTTCTGTTCTTGGATATTCTTTATCCTGATAGATGTTTAGTTTATGTTGTTTAACAGACTTTTGGTTTTTTTCTGCAATGCACTTTTCTTTTTTCAGATTAAATAAAGTACAAAAAAGAAAAACTGAACAGGAAGCTCCAATGAAGCCTTCTGATGACACTCCAACTTTAAACAGTTTGTTAAATCCCCTTAATAGCCAATATAGTAACAGTGGAATTTTACTATAACATTTTTCGAGATTGGAGCTAATGTAGAAAGGAGCATTCTGTTTTTACATCAAAAGTCAACATTTTAAAGTTTGGTTTGATAGACTAACTCTCTGCAACTCTTACGTCTAAATTCAATATATCAGTATTGATTTCTAAGAAAGGGGTTTGACTTCTTGAAAACTTTAATATCTTTAAATCTTTGACTCACAGTACAACATTTGTATGTACTACATGTAAAGAAATGCATAGTTTTAGAAGTTCTGTGTTATAAGAACGTGTGCTTCTTTAAAGAACCTTTTTGAACACCCAGACATTTTCTAAAAAAAAAAAAAAAAATGATGGAGCTTAAGAAAGCCCACCTTCATTTGCTGTTGCATTGATTAGCTCTATAAGTACTATTTTAGGCAGACAAAGTAACACCAGTTGTGGTTTTCTACAGTTTGAGAACTGAGATTCTCTGAATTATCCAGAACCCTGGGTTGTTTCCTACACTCCCCCCGAATTTCTGTAGGACTGAGACAATCATAGAAAAAGTTTTTTAGTGTCTGTTCTCCAGTTTTGGCTCTTTACCCTGAGAAAAGGCTCCACCTGTTCAGTCTTCTGACAGAAACCACTGGATTTTTATCAAATAAAAACAAAAGAAAAAACAGAGGTGGCTCTAGACCCTCATGCTGGATGTTGACCTCCATGGCGCATCCAGTAAAAACTTTCCAAGTGAGCAAGACATCATTTCATCCATCCTGAAATTGACAGATTAATTTTATTAGAGGATAATTTTGATCACTATAACTGTACCTTTTTTCCACTATATTACATTTTTTAAGGTTGCATTTTTCTTCTCTAATGAATTAGTTTGCTTCACAGTTGAATTGTATACATGGATGTCAGAAACCTGTTAACCTGTTAATTTGAGTCTTGTTTTTCATTTTGTTAAATTAATGTATAATTAAGTTAGTCTTTGCATTGTTTAGGCCAAGGCATGCTTATTTATATAGTTAATTTATTAGCAAGAGGAAAATAGTGCACTGAAGATAATAAAGAATAACATGTTTGATAATATAAAGAAAGAAAATGAAACTTTGAACTTAAACTAAATTATTTAGATAGCCCAGTCAAAGGCCACTCTAAACAAATAAGCTTTTAATCTAGATTTAAAGCACCTGAGGGTGTCATTACTTTTACAGTTTTTTGGGAGTTTGTTCCAGATCAGTGGAGCGTAAGAATTAAAACCTGCTTCTCCATGTTTGCTTCTGGGTATGCAGAGAAGATTAGAGCCAGAAAGCCAGAGAGGTATGGCCAGAATATATACTGACACCAGTTCTTTAATGTACATACGTGGACAAAATTGTTGGTACAGTACACCTAATTTAATTAATACCCACATTATACCCATATACCCATAATATACATAGAAATAACTTGAATGTGTCAAAATTGGTGATAGATAAAAGTTATATGAAAATGAACAAATGAAAGTCAGACATTGCTTTTCAACTATGCTATAAAAAATGACTTATCCACTCTGGGTAGATAAGAGCTCTACACTCATACATGGGAACCAAACCCAGTCACCCAAACCCACGGATGACACATGGGTCAAAATAAAAACCAAAGATATCAACACTTTCACAAGCCACATCAGTGCAGTGGACAGAAACATCATGTTCACCAGGGAAGATGTGAAAGATGACAGCCTTGCCTTCCTGGACTGTGCGGTTGACATCATGGAAGACAGCCAACTCAAAGGAGACCCACACACACTGACCAGTACCTCCGTTTTGACTCACACTACCCACTGAAACACAAACTAGGTGTCATCAGAACTCTCCAGACAAGGAGCAGAAACCATTCCCACCACCAACAGAGAGAAGATGAAAGAACAGGGACATATAAGGACTGCCTTGAAGAACTCTGGCTACCCCAGATGGTCTTTCTTAAAGACCAACAAGAGGTCTGCTTAGAGGGAGCAAAACAGAATAAGGAACATCGTCATACCATATGTTGCTCGAGTCTATGAAAAACTAAGAACCCATCTTGGTTAACCTGGAGAAACCATCCCTTAACAGGGGAAGTAGTCTCAGACACATCTTGTCACCCACATGCAATTCACTTTTAGGAACTCTACCCAAAAGATTCACCTTCCACCTGCCCTCACCTGACTCACACTGTAAAGAAGCATCTGACCGAAACCACTCTGATGAGGGAGTTAGCAACCCATCAGAACCACCATAACAACCATCAACGCCCCCCTAGTGACCTCTATTGGCCATCATGTTGGAGGGATCAGAGCCACCTTTAGTTTCTTTTCAGTATTTATCTCAGTGTCCTCTAGCACCAGATAGAACTAAAGAAGGCTCTTGGATGAGAGGTACAACGTATTCTCGAAAACTTCATGTCCAGTTGCCTAAACTGAACTTTTCAAACTTCAGGTTTGAAGGCTGCCTTTTCCAGATGGCATGTTTCAACTCCTTCCCAAAACGGTCAATAGGATTTAGGTCAGGGCTCATAGAAGGCTACTTTGGAATAGTCCAAAGTTTTCCGCTTAGCCATTCTTTGGTGTTTTTATCTATTTGTTTTGGATCATTATCCTGTTGAAGACCTGCCCCTCAGTTCAAGCTTTCTGACAATGTGCAGCACTTTTCTCTCTAGAATCTCTTGACAGTCTTGAGATTTCCTTGCACCCTGCATAGATTCAGACAGTCTGTGTCAATGAGGCAAAGCAACCACAGAACACAACAGGGCCTCCTTGTTTCACAGTAGGGATGGTGTTCTTTTCTTGATATGTGTCATTTTTCTGACAGTGAACATGGAGCTGATGTTTCTTAGCAAAAAGTTATTTTTTCTTATCTATCCATAGGACATTCTCCCAAAAAAATTGTGGCTTGTTAAAATTTGGCAAATTCCAGTCTTCTTTATGGGTTTTTTTCAACAATGGTGTCCTGCTTGATCCTCTCCCAATAAGTCCACTTTGGCTAAAACAAGGATGTATGGTATGATCTGAAATCAATATTCCTTCAGTTTGAACTTCAACTTTAATCTCTTTACATGCTTTTCTGGGCTCTTTTGTTACCATTAATATTATCCATCTCTTTGATTTGTCATCAGTTTTCCTCCTGCAGCCATGTCCAGGGAGGTTGGCTAGAGTCCTGTGGATCTTAAATTTTTGAATAATATCTGAAACTGTAGTCACGGGAAAATAAAGTTGCTTGGAGATGGTCTGATAGCCTTTACTTGTGACATGATCAAATATGCATTTATCATTTATAATCACCTGAGACAACTCTTTCCTTCACTTCCTCTGGTCCATGTTGAGTGTGGTACATACAATGTCACCAAACCGCACAATGACTACCTCTAGCCCTATATATAGCCCAGCTGACTTATTACAAGATTGTAGATATCTGTGATGTTAAGTGGACACACCTTGATTTTACATGTCCCTTTGGTTACAATTATTTACAGTCTTTTGTAGGGGTACCATCATTTTTGTCCAGGCCTGTTTAATTTATCTAGCTTTAAAAATCATTCTATTGAAGTGTCAGAGCCCAGCTTAACGTCAGCTGATAGCCCCCGGGTTCTCAGACAACAAGGAGGGAAACAGCAACACAACACCAAGGGAGGACAATTTTTATTCCCCAACGGAATAGAATGCTCCACTTTCTTTTTTGTACAAAATAACAATAAAAAAATATTAAAATGTCCAAGTCAGAATAAACTAAACTCCAAGAGGGCCAACATCCACAAAATCCAGTTAGGAAGGCGAATCCTGCGCTCCGTCCAGCCTGTAGTCACAGCCCCAGCGCCACCACCTCCTGTGGTTGTTCCAGCCCACTCTAGCTGCTCCAAGTAAAGCGCCGCCCGCTGGCATCCTGTTAGGACAAAAACGCCTGGCCAGGAGAGCGATCGCTGGACAGCATATGTTTTATCGGTCCCAGCAAGGGTCCCTGCAGACAATCAGTGGAAACGTTACTTACTGACCAGGGCAGAGTTCCCCCTCTGCCCGCTGACGGTCCGACATGTCGTTCCCACTGATTGTATCCTCTGCTGTCAACCACTGGCTCGTTCGGGGTCACAGTCCACCATCACGAACCTTCCTGGATTCCCCTTTCTTTTCTCTCCTCTCCGACGCGAAGTCCTCTGCTTTTTAAAAGCCACTGCCACCGTCCTGCAGATTCCAGGTATGCTGCCTATGGGCACGCCCACCCCGCGCAGGTGACTGGCCTCAGCTATTAGTTTTTCGGAGTCCACAGTGAATGAAAAAACAAAACATGCAGCGAAAACACTCAACAATAAAAACCACACTTAAAAGTAAAAATAAATTTCCACCGTGTGACAGAAGCATGGTTAAAAAGTATGGGTTGTACTGAAACGTGGCTGAGGGATCATATCTCGGACTCCATTGTATTTCGGGCTGGCTTTCTGACCAAACGAGCAGACAGATATTTAAAGAAGACTGGAAAACACAAAGGAGGTGGGTTAGCAGGGATTATTAACAATAGATGGTGTCATCCAGGGCATGTTGAAGATTTGTCACTGCAGCCCAGATATTGAAATTATGGCAGTTGGTTTTTGGCCATGTTACCTGCCCAGAGAGTTTATCAGTTTTCTGTTAATAAACATTTACGTTAAACCTTCTTCCATCAATTCCATTGCTGCTAAGCTACAGACACAATACAACAACCCTCACTCTCTACTACACTGTCAGCGCTCCAACAGTTTTTCAGCTTCTGTACCAGGGAAGACAAGACTTTGGAATTGTTTTATACTACTGCACTGCTACATCTCTAATGTAGGACCTTCTCTTGGGAAATCAGATCACAGTCTTGTCCGGTCTTCTCAGAGTATAAGCCGCTTTATAAGAGACAACCTGCATTAAAAAGAACTGCAAGGAAATGGTCAAAGGAAACTAAATAAGCCCTACAAGGTTGTTTTGAGACTACAGATTGGGATCTACTGTGTCAGCCACATGGAGAGGACATCATTGCAATGACTGTGTATGTGACTGACTTTCTTTCCAGTCTAGTCACATGGACATCCTCACTCCTCTGCAACTGACTCTCCTTTGCTTCTATGAGTTTGTTGTTAGCCAAAACAGACGATGGGGCTGTTCCCTCTGCCTTTCACCTGTCTGTCTCTTGAAGTCAAGTGAAGAAGCAAGTGGAGAGACTGAATTGTAATAAATCACCTGGTCCTGATGGTGTCAGCCACAGAGTCCCGAAGGTCTATGGGACCAGACAAAAAGACCACAGCTTGTTAGAATGAAAGGTCAACTGTCTAATCAAGTAGTCGGCAACACGGGAGCACCACAGGGGACAGTACTCCCATCAATCCTTTTTCACTCTTTACAGCTCTGACGTTCAGTACCAGACAGTCCTGTATCTGCAGCAATACTCAGATGACTCTGCAGTCCTTGGGTGCATCAAAGATGGAGAAGATGCTGAGTACAGAGAGCTGGTGAACAGCTTTGTGGCATGGTTTGGAAACAATCTTCTAATCCTGAATGTCATCAAAACAAGGGAGAGGAATGTAGATTTCTGTAGATACAGGAACAAGATGAATCCCGTTAACATCATGGGGGAAGACGTGGAGGTGGTGGAGGAGTATAAATACCTTGGTGTTCACCTGGACAACAACTAGACTGGAGATGCAACTGTAAAGCCGTCTACAAGAAGGCACAGAGCAGACTGTACTTGATCTGATCCAGTTGAACTCTCAGAGTTAGCAAAACTGATATCGTCATCCAAGCCTTCAACTTGTATGTTAGATCCAGTTCCAACAAAGTTATTTAAGGAAGTATTCCCTCTGATTTCCAC
>JAUZNJ010033579.1:0-13102 GCA_034780135.1 Jordanella pulchra | reverse complement strand
TGGATGGATGGATGGATGGATGGATGGATGGATGGATGGATGGATGGATGGATGATGGATGAATGGATGGATGGATGATGGATGGATGGATGGATGCATGGATGGATGCATGGATGGATGGATGGATGATGGATGGATGGATGGATGGATGGATGGATGGATGGATGAAGCATTAATACCACCATGATCTACAATTAATACTCAGTATACATGAAAAAACACTTTAACTGTATTTTGCCTTGAACAATTTTCCTTTGACCTTCTTATTTTTCAAAATTTCTTTTTTCTCATGTATGTTATATAAAAAATGAAGCGAGTCTGATATACGGTGTACTAAATTAATTTAAAAGAATGCTACTTGTACTAAGTTTAATGTTAATGCGAAATTATGAAGCATAAAATAAAATGATCATGAATAAAAAATGCTTACATTATTTATTGTCTCAAAATATAAAGGAAGAATGAAAGTACTGCTGTTGGAAAAACTTAGACATTTATAAAAAAATGGGGAAACATCTATGATACACTCCAGTTATGTTCTGTATTAGCTGCTAACACATCACTGTCTTTTATTTTCACACAGGTTAGCTGTGTTACTTAGGAAAGATACCGTTAAAAAAAACAATTTTGCTTACAGTTTGTATTGATCTTTGTCTTTGTGCTAGAATCCAAAGTGTTCCCTCACCAGGGAACCAAATCGACCTTTATTATTTACTAAATGTTGCTGCTGGTCTGTACATTCACCTTTTCCTACCTTTGTAGATTTGGTTGTTTTGTGTCCAGCTTTCTCAGGTTTGAGTGGTGGCATCACTGCATTAAAGAGTGTAATTCATTTGGCAACAAGAGCAGAAGTATTTCCAGCTGTTAACTGGAGACCTCGATCTGATAGATGTTCTCTATTAGTATGCCATGGAGCCTGAAAACTTGGTAAATTAGCAGCCTGGCAGTTTCTACAGCAAATGATGACTTGAAAAGGGCGACTAAATGACAAACTCTGTAAAAATCCAGCTGTAATGTTAAGACTGGATGATTTGCTAATTGAAAGGAGTAGAACTTTGTGAAATCCATGTCGATATTCTTGGATTGGAGAAACATTGAAGGAAGGGCAGTGGGAGCTTTTCTTTCTGGCACAAGCTCATTTATCGTCCTTCACATCTCTGTTAAGGAATGTTTTCCAGAAATAATGCCAGAGTAGAACAACAACTTCTGGATGGCAGAAGATTACTTAAAATGAGAGACAGGCAAATGAACCGTAAGACACTTTGTACAAGGTTTTCTATATCACAGGAACGTGGCGCTGGACCAAGGAAGATGGGATCAGGTCTAAAGGGTTTCGAGCATCAAGTTTTATATTTCTGAATCCAGGATACTAAGTGATGGCGAAATGAAACTGAGAACAAATAGAGACCCGTGTTACTGTTGCAAGGCATTTAACAGATTGCAGGGAGGAGAGGTTCTTGTGATTGGTTCACATAATAACCGTTTTTTTCTGTGCCTTCCAGCAAATGTCGCCACTTTTCGAGGGCCAGCTTAATAGCCAATAAAACCCGCTCTCCAATGTCATTATTTCTCTCTGCAGGTCAACGGTGTTTTGAGTTGATGCACATGAGCAAAACGTAGTGTCTGAAAAAGACCTTTGGGATAAGACAGCACCACACAATCCATTACAGACGTGTTGGTTGCAGTTATGTAAATGAAACTTTCGATTAAATTGTCGCACATTTCACTGGTATCATAACTTTACTCTTATTATTTTGCAGTTTTTGCCACAGTGTACACCTAAAGAGAACATGCGTCTCTACTTAATGACATAGCAGGCCTTTTTTGGCTTAATCATTTTCTATGGCTTCATCTCACAGAGACTAGGAGATGTTTGAAAACATCATTGTCTCATCAGTGAATGGGTGAGGTGAGAGGTCAAACACCAGAAGGCACTGGAGCAAAAGCCCTGACACTTGTCCAGCTCCCCTGAGAGATGACGCTGTCCCAGAGTACAAGACAGAGAAAGAATCTAAGGAAACTGCAGGGAGAGTAGGTGGGTTTGAGTTACCACAAGAATTATGAAGTTTGGTTTTCATCTTCCAAAAAAATTTCAAAGTCTGAGCTACAGAAGTATTTTGTTGATCCAAGGTGTGACGCATAGAGTTGTGGTGGCCAAGAACAAGGTGTCTTTGTAACTGTGCAGCAGGGTCTCTGTGGATTGACAAGCTTTGCTTTGACAGTATGAATAGACCATGAAATAAACTATAGAATTAGACACACACACACCTGAACAAATAAAAGGCACAGATCAACCTGCACACTGGTGGATATAACATCAGCTTACACCGTCCCCTTTCTCCCACAGTCGGTCTGTTTTTAGATCCTTTTTTTCTGGGCCTGCTGCCCGCTGCTATCAAATGAAAGCAACCTTATCAAGTAGTGTGACGAGTTCACTCGGCTCTGCCTGGAGGGCATCTTAATGACGAATCACACAAATTACCAAACACATCTCTGAACAAATGGCTCCACCTGATCTCAGGAAGGTCAGATGTTGTTTTATTTCAACCTTGCTTCATTGTAATTTATGTTTTAAAGTTTTACTTACAGTTCTATTCAGCTAATGGAAAAGACAATGTTGTGTTTGAGCAAATAAAGGGGACCGGATCAAGTCAGTTGTGATTAAGCCTCTCTTATTACTGGCTGCCAGTCAGTTTTGTAATTGATTTTGAGATTGCTCTGACCGCCAATGTGCTCTACATGGTTTGTTTCTGAGATACATGGCTGAGTAGTTGTCCCTTTCAGGATAAAGTTTGACTGCTGTGTGACTTTATTATCTGCTGCAACCCTGGTGCTGTCCTTTTCTAAAGAGGATCAATGACATACTTGTGCCTGATTACTATGAGCTACAGCTCTTAGTGGAAAGAAGTATAAGAATAATCTGTCGATTGCAATATGGATAGAAGTTTATTGTTATTGGAGGGTTTTTGTATCAGTGATCCTAGAATTACATCTCTAAAGCAACTACTAGACTGATCAGCACTTTTCATCCACTAAATATTCAACCCGCTGTCGCATTAAAAAGAAACTACGATTTTTTTTTTTTCCTTCTTTCTTTACATTTCAGCGTCAAATGAAAATAGGTTCTCCTGGTTATTGTTTTTTTTTTTTTTTTCCCCTCGATGTGTTATTCACCTATAGTACCGCTAAACGAATATCAGTATAGCAAAAATCAGATGCGGCTTTAACTTGAGGGCTCAAAATAAAACAGATCTAGAGACAGAAGCAGGATTTCAAAAAGCAAAGACATGTAGCCATCACTATAAGACATCTATTTATCAAATTATTTATTGATTTTTAAATCTATTATACATTTTATTATCACTCAGCTCAAATGAAATGAACCCAATCTACCCCCCACCCCATACTTGACAGCTGGTCTCATGTGTTTTTGTTGATATGCAATATACATATCCAGATGTGCAGGAACTGAGCATCCCTGCTTTGGCTTCGTATTTAAAAATGACATTTTTTTTTGAGTCTTGTGAGTCATTCAGTTCTGGCCTTTATTTTTAGGCTTTGCTTTTGCAACAACAAACATTCATTTAACAACATATTCATATCCTCTCCCACTGAAGATATTGACTCATATCGTTCCTGTTTAGCATTTTACAAAGAAGTGCTCCTGAGATCTAAATAAAGAAGATAAGCTGTTCAGTTTTAATCTGCTAATCTAATCATTATAAAATGTCACATATTTATAGTTCCATGTTTCATCTGTATAATCTAGAATTATTAAAATGCCTGAAATAGGCAGAGGTAAACTTTCTTTGTTCAACAGCATAAAGTCTTTCCTTTAACGTGTTTATTAGCCAATCACAGACCCAGATTCTAGCCTGAATTGTAGCTGAATGTAGCATCTATTGGCATAAAATGCATATTGCTGTTCATGGATAAATCTAGATATGCTGTAACTCAGCAGATGGTACCATGATTCTGTTTATAACCCAGAGGTGATTGAGTGGTTCTTCTTTAGCTCATGCGGCTCGCTTACATCTTTTTAATCAGAAGCTCCTCATTAGTTCATTTTAACACTTGATCTTGTGCTTTGATGAAGATTCATTTAATCAGATTGAATGATAGAAACTTAAATTAATTAATATCTTATTTCACAACTTCATGGTGTCTTCAGATTATAGCGGATTATTATAACAACCAGTTAGCCTTATCAAGCCACTGGAACTAATTAGCAGTTTTGTTAATATATTCATGTTTTTTTAAATGAAAAAAAGTTTCTTTATTTCTCAGTTAGGGCATGTGAAGCGATCCACTACACTTAAGTAAACTTTTTACCCTCTCGCTTTAGAAATCTGGTTCTCTAAATCAGTCCATTCCCTCTCATCCTCTGCTTTACATCCTGGCCCTGGAAGAGCCACAGAAATGCTGATTGGTTGTGATTGCCGCCTGCCAGCTGAGTTCTGCGTAGCTTCCAGGGAAGCAGCACTGCCTGACACTTCTTCGAGCTCTAACCGAGCTTTCAGATCCCCCCCCGCCCCCCTCCCACAATGCAGACTGTTCTTCCCGCTGTTACCTAGCTACTTAACACAGAAAGATGTTCCAAATAAACAAAATAAAACCTCTAAATCAATATCCAGAGCTTTCAATTTGCTTTTTGTTCATAAATAGCTTCACTTTCTTCAACCAGCCAACTGAGAGCCTGATTAGATGAGCCATTGTCAGTATGTTCAGTCTGTTTAAAATGCAGCAGGCTTTAGGAGGAGTGAATGGTTAGTATTGATTGTTCTCCGCTTTAGAATATCTTTGGCTTAAGGTTCAAGTCAGTTTCTACTTAAAATGTCTCTGTTTTGTATTGTAGAAAAAAAGTATAAAGATCGATTTTTACGGAAACATTACTAGAGATTTTTTCTGTAGCAACAATCAGTTGTGTTGGAGCTTGGGCTGAAACAATCCTTGTTTCTTCTGTCCTGCGGGGCAAAATGCTGACATTCATTTATGCTAATGATAAAGAGCTGGCATCATGCTCAACACGGATAAATATGTTGCAGGAGTTTTGTCCCTTTCTTTCTTTGGGGTTAATATTGCCCATCAGAACCATCTGGCCTTATTTTCTCTAATTATTCTTTATTCTCTATGAACCTGGTCCAGTTTCTATAATCAATGTTGTATGCAGTTTTAGAAATGCTGTTGAGAGACACACAAAAAGGAGGTTGAAACGAATGGAGATGGGTGGTGATTTTTTTTGCACTTGTAAAAGATCCCTATTTGTTATGTTACACCTGTAGCTGCCTCTGGGGTTAGTACCTTTAAACCTCTAGTGAGCCAGAACTGGATTTGACAAACAGAAGGAGTAGCTTTCTAACAGCAGCCCTCACCACATAAAGAGAATCCCTAATTATTTTATATGCCTCAACCCAGCATTGAGTTGCTGCTTCTGCATCCAACAGAGATCAAGCCTTTCCTTAGAAGATCATTTAACTTCACCGCTTGTGTGAGGCATGGCAAGTTTAATTTCATTGTACATTTTGGTAACACAACAGTTAGAAGTGCTGCACATGAACAAAACAAAGGAAAATTGAATTGACATAATAGAGGCAGGTAGTAAAAAGTTGGACTAATAATGTTTTAGTCAACACTTTAAATTGAACTTTCCCGGGAAACTAAAAATATTGGGTTTTGGTCCTGATTTAAGGCAACTTGGGTTTTGGTGCTTTGACAATGTTTATAAGACTTTATTCCATATTAGTGGAACATAAGAACTAAAAGCATCTCTCCATGTTTGGTTCTTGTTCTGTAGAGTAGATCTGAGCCAGAGCATCGGAGTGGTCTGGCTGGATAATACAGTGACAGAAAATCTGTTATGAATTTTGTTTTTAAGCTGTTCAGGGATTTACAGACTAATAGAAGTATTTTAGACTCTAGTCTCTGAGATATGGGAAGCCAATGTGATGATTTTAGCACCATAGTGATGTTCTCCGCTTTCTTACTTCTTGTGAGGATGCAGGCTGCAGCATTCTGGATCAGCTGCTGCTTTCTGATCCATTTCTGACCTGTAAAGTCACTAGTCATCTATGCAGCAGTCAACTCCTGCATTAAAGCAACACTGTGTAACTTTGTTCCTATGTAATTTAGAGTCTGATCCGTCACTGAACAGGTCCTATGACCCAGAGCACATCTTTAGTGCAGTCTGAGCTCCCATTAAACATTAGAGCTAAGCTAAAGGTTAAAAGACAACAAAAACAGATAAGACACTTACCTAATCAGACATATTTGTGGTTCTTTGATTTAGGATTTTATCTAGACAGGGGTAAATGCGACCTTTTCTTTACAGCTAATTTCATGACTTCTCACTCTGCTGGTCTAAATTGTAATAAAGCGCGCACTTTAAAGAAGACTTTATATGTCCACCTACAGTCGGTGTATTTTAATTATTGATTTATTAGGAAACTGACTAAATTGAATTTTATTTAAGCTGGATTAATATTAGAAAAAAAACAAGAACATATTTATTTTCCATGTTTTTCTTTGTGCCAAACAGTTGAAAACCATGTATCTGTTTTGTATCTATTTGCAATTCACAGTGATGCTCTTCTTTGTGTGGATTTACCACACAAAGTCCCAACTAAATACAATAAACCTTATTGTTGCACAAAATGTGAAAAAGTAGAATATTTTTGTTTATTTTTTAGCACACTATTTGTATGCATTTAAATACATTCAAGTGGGTTTGTGATCACTGCCAGCAAGTCTTCTCTTTATCATAGGCACATTAATCTTTATTTCTTTGAGGTGAAGCAGCAGCGAATGTGGTTGCCCTTAGTAACTGTTTGGATGGATGTAATTATCCGAGAAAATGTGGTGGTTGTCATTCCAAGACGACAAGGGACCAAGTCTTTTTTTGTTCATGCTAAGACACATCAATATTTGAAAGATTTTTTGTTTTCATTTTTCTTCACATTCAAGTTGCTTTCAATCTCTCGAAAGCTAAACAAATTGCCTTAAAGGAAACAAGTTCTTAAGCATCAGCATACATGAAAAGTTAGATTTCTTTTTCTCTCAAGACTTTAAGATGTTCACAAGAGCTTTTTGTGATCTGTCACCTTAATTGGCTGTGGCTTGATGGAGAATATTGATTGTAAAGACATAAAAAAGAAGGAAAAAAAATCATTTTGCAGATGCGGGGTAGCAGAAGATGTCGAAATCCCACCAATCTCTAAAAAGTATCATGCTTCCTTTATGGCCAGTCCTTCTCGTACAGATTACTCTCAGAAACATGCATCACTAAATGAACATGATGAAAACAACTACGAGGTCTGCTATAACCCTAAACCACTGGAGATCATTGATATTGTTGCTTAAAAAATACAAAAATGGTCACATCAACAACAAATACCAGTAATTACACGTTAGGCCTGCTTCCTCTGCCTATTGGCTGCTCAGTCCGCAGTAATTTCGTGGTCATATGAAAAAAGCCTTACTTTTTTCCCTATCACCACCTGCCAAATGTGTGCAGTGCTATTAAAATGTGTTTACCCTTTTAACGATTTCTCGTTTTAATGTTGTCATTTGATTTTCCTTTGTAATATCAAATATAACCTAAGTAAACACAAAAAGCAGTTGATCGAAAATTGTTTTGTTTATGGTAGATACACTATCAGTTACCGGACCCTGTGTGAAAATATAGAGGACCATCTTCTCAAATCCTGGTCTTGTGCTACTTTACCGGACGATTATGAATTTTTAAAGCAACTAGAACTGGACATTTTAGTTAATTAAAAGGTCATTCAGACTCAAAAGTAAAATCAAATGATCATTAGTTAAATGATTATAACTGTATCCTGCTTAATACCAGGGTTCTTAGCCTTTCACTCACACTGGGCTCCTGGTCCGGCTGAAAAATCTAGGTGCCTTTCACCAATTTAGTCATTTAGACTATGGTTAATAGAAGTTATGAACCATCGACCAAGAAAGTGTTGTGTCTCCGTCAACTGAAAAGAGGGATTCTGGCTCGAGTGATAAATCGTTCAGTGTATAAAATTTCCGCATATGACCACAAGTTAAAACAATGGTTTCTTTATTAACTAACAATCACCAAAACACACAATTGAAAATGAGCACAAGCACATTAAACAAATAAAAGGGGAAAGGGGTTTTAAGAGTCAATTCAATACTCCATGGGAAATGTTTAAGCTTTAAAGTTTAATGCATTTAAACTGTCTTTCAAAAATAACGGACAATGGACTCCAATGCAGTCAAAATAATGAGGTTTCATTGAATGATGACTCAGAGATGCATAAACTGTGAATAAGCTGAAAGATAATGGGTTAGCTTAGCTGGTCTCAGCAGCTCCGGTTCTGAAAAAAAGGGGAACATTAGGCCCAAAAGACGGGGTAGCTTGAAGCTAAAGATGCTAGCCAGTTGACTGTAGCATTAATTTGGTCACTATTGTTTCGACACCATCAAAGTTAAAACCAGAAAGCTTATTTATTAAGCAAATACATATATTCTACCTTATTCTTCTACCCAAACAGAGCAATTTGTTACTAAGCATCAGAGGCAGAGACGGGAATGATGAATGTTACTGTTGGCTCGGGGTGGGAAGGAAGGGCCCTTTCGGTTTGGCTCAGAGACCAAGTCCTCGTCCATTCTGTTCATCCACAGGAAACTCTTGAACAGAAAGGGATTAATCCGATTGAATCATAATGCAACTATGCAGGGCATTATTTTATAACTCACAGCCTCGGACGGGACTTTGTAGGGGGAGGGCTCCCTGTTGCTACGGCAGTTAGCGGTAGCTGTTGCTACTAGGCAGCGTGAAGTAGGGACGACGGCAGGCAGGCATACGAGGTCGTCAGGCAGCAGGGAACTGACGGGCTGGACGGCAGCTCCAGGTAGTCCTCTTCACAGTTCGGCTTAGCAGCCTCTCGCGGCTCCTCTGTAATACAGAGATTGAGCCTGGCTGTTTCGTGGATTGGCCAGAACCGGATAGTTTTGTCTGCTTTGCAGCCGGTTTTAAAGAAACCAACACTACGTTCCACTTGGTTTGGATCACGAGAAAACACTACGTTCCGCTTTCTGAATCCAGCGAGTAAAAACTCTTCTCCGAAGGGACTGTCAGATGAGGTTTGGTGTGTCTCGCCTTACTCGGCCCACAGCCAGCAGTAGCAAAAGGAAGACGTTGAACCGGAAACCGTTTACTATATGACCTCGGTTGCGGGATGTGACGTAAGAGGGGAGTTTTCGTTATGGATTTCAATTGACTTCAACACTTGACTTATTTATGAGAAGCATTTCCTACATAGAGATGATTTCAGGCTCACTAGCAAGACCCAGGCCTGACAATTGCCTTAAAATGAACTAATAACTGATAAAAAAGATTACAAATTCCCAAAAAGCAACTTATAATATCCCAACCTGGAGTAATTCAAGAAAAGAAAAGGAACAAAGTACCTGAAAAGTATGGGAGCAAATCGTTCCCATATTTCAAATGAAAAAGCATTTTCAGAAATGCAACCGCTTGTGTTTACTCTGTCAGATAAAACATTTGTTTGATCACCTTATACATTTTGGTGTGACAACATGGTTATAAAAAAGAAGAAATGTGTATGGAGACAAAAACTCTTTTACAGCACCATATATGTATTTTGGTACCTCTTTAAAGATGAACAATAATAACTGCTTAAAGCCGTTACAGACCAAGTCTCTTTCTAAACAATCGAAACCTACGAGCCAGGCTTTTCTCTATACTTGCCTTTTTTAACTGTCACAATTGCCTTGACAGTCATGCTAGTCCCACTGTGTAATTCAGGAGGCACCCTCAGGCTTACTCAAAGGCCAATAAGCAACAGCTGAAAATATCTCTGAATTTATATCAAGTCAGCTTCACACATCCACTGCATGCTTCACTGCCTCCAGACGACCTGCAGAGATTTTATTGCCAACTTCTCAAGTGAAATCCACAGATTACTCAGAGAGGGACTGTGAGTGAAGCAGGGACTGAACAACTTTCTTTTTTTTTTTCTCAGGGAAGTGGAGGAGGAACTGGAGGTGGTGTGGCAGGCAGCGACACGGGAGAACCAGCAGATGAGGAAGATGTTATTGTGCACAAAAATGAAAGGGGATCCACTGGGCTTGGCGCTTTCTGCTACCCCGTCTCCTGACTTCCCTGCCCAGGTTTCAGAGGAGACTGCCGTATCCTCCCAGCTCCAGCATAAGCACGGGCTGGATTTCTATAGCTAAAGACTTAGAGATTAAACCTGCAGGGGGCTGTGCCAACATCTGAACATCCTAAGAGGGTTTTAGTGCCTGAGTCAAGCTTTCTTTATCTATTGTCAAACCTCTTATTCAAAAAACAGCAAGCGATTAGTAAAAGTAGAAAGAAATGTACGTATTAGAGTTAATATGTTGGAATGAAAATGCACTTTACTTATTGTTCTATTTTCCTATTATTGCATTACACATTTGTTTTTTTCAAATACATTTTCTTCACAACAGTGCCAAAAAAAAGGGTTACAATAAAGAAGGTGAACCTAAATGCCAAAAAGGCAACAGGGCCATCTACTGGACAGAAAGTAGTAATGCTAGTGTTACTGTACTGTAGCTTCAGCACAGTTGGGGGAGGGTGGCAATGACAAGGCTGTGTGGTATAAATTACAATGCATCTGTCATCTGGACATTAAATGGACTTGCACATCACAAACAACAGGAGCAATAATATTAAAATCCTTGAAATTTACACAAAGGAAATTAATAATTTATTTTAAAATTAGAATGTATTTTTAAAATCTTTATAAATGTGTTTTTTCTTTGAACTACACTTTAGCTTTGTGCTTAAAGGCCTTTTTGTTTTTAATAAAGATAGATTGCACATCTGTCTGGCTAATTTTTCAGTTCCAAAAAAAAAAAAAAAATTCCAAACAACTTCTGCTCACTCACTCAATTTTAATACTACAAATGCTACATCAAAACATTGGGATTTTTGTCAGGATTCAGAAAATGTAAGCGTTTTTGATGTGGCATTTACAGTTTTCTGCCAATATGGCCCAGACCAGCAAAATATCTAAAGAATTCCAATGGGAGAGTCTCCAAAAAATCAGACCTGAAAATAAAAAAAACACATGTTTTCAAATCGCTGCCTCTTGGGAACCATTCGATAAAGAAACCTTGTGAAAAAGTAAAGTATGTAAAGTGAAAGCAGACCTTCCTAGCTCACATTGAAGGAATTTTGTTGATATCTTTTATGGCTTTGCCAGAAAACGGTTTGTTTAGGGGTACCAAATCTGTCCATTGCTCAAAGTCAAGCTTTTGAAAATGACAAACTTTTTTACATTGCATAAACCATATTTCATAGAAATGTGAAAATAACAGTAATTGTTATCCAAATGCGACTGACGCTTACGGTTTTGATAGCCCTTTTACTTTTTGAAAACAGTCAAAAACGCATCACCATGGCCTTTTCACTGAAAAACCCTCATACATCTTTAAGAACAACCCTCATTTTTACATCGTCACCATGGCCACATAATTTGTTGTAGAAATATTAAAGTTGGCATATTTGTCCATCAAAGCCTGCTGATTCCTATTGTCCAAAAATGATTTCAGTATTTCTTAAGTGATCTTACATCTCAAGAACTGTTTGAACACTCAGTTCATCATTTTATGTTAATTTGTTTCTAGATTTTATGCTTCTGTTTGCTTTTTCTCCTCATTCATTGCTAATTCTTCAAAAATTTAGTCTCTATTCTTAAGCTACTCATTTTTCTCTTCAGCCACTCAAGATTCAAATGTTTTATGCTAATTTGTTTTTTGATTCTGCTAATTTATTACCTCTCAGCCAATACTTTAAGCTCAAATAACTTTTTTAAATTTCCCAAAAGTCATCTTTTATAAATGGAGAAAAAATATTCAGACAAGCTTCAAGAACCACATGTAGAGCAAAAAGATGTAGTTTATTGAAAGGTGAACATCAACGGACATCTGGAAGGTTTTTTTCATGCCATAAGGTCTCGTATTTCATTTTGTTGGTGTGTCTGTGGCAGGTTTCCATGAGTAGTGGAGTTCTGGTTCTCTTAGGTAGAGTCTGGTTAACTGCTCCAGATGTGCACAGATCTCCTCTGTGCTGGAAGTCCCAGAGAGCCTCCGGGGGACTGGGACTCTGCGACAGCGACCACAGCTGGTCCTGCTCAAGGTCAGACCTCTGTTTGATTGAGAGCCGCTATCTAAGCAGGGGCCTGTTGCTGCTTTTGGATTTTTTAAGCACTGTTAAAGTCAAAATTTTAAAACAAGGCTGTTAAGAGAGAAATTTATATGGAAGGCTATTTTCCCCAAAATGTTCAGAATAATCTCTAGTTTATTTTTCTAGTAAAAAAAACCCAAAAGAAATTAGAGTTAATCAGTTTGTTTTTTATCTTTTAGATGAGAATCTGACTCTGTTTACTCATGTTTTCATAATGAAATGCTTCAAACGTTTTAAATCCCTGCTTTTTCATATTGCAGAGTAAGTATATAAAATATAAAGCTAATACATATTGTGTTTGGACATTTTTCTATAAATCCATACACTTTTCTTTTCACATCAGCCCTGTTCCCTGCAGGGTAGCGAGTCACTCAGCATCCAGCGGAAGCAGCTGGAGGAGCTGTACTTGGCCCATTCTGCTGGAGGAGGATGGCAGCCTGCATAACGACAACCTGGGCCTTTCTCAGGACCCGCCAACTTCACCCTGCTCTGCTAGGAATCTAACACACTAATATGCATTTATTGTGTTTTACAGTAAGCATATTTTTTTTTTCATATGAACATACCCATGATATTCCTCCTGAACAGAACTGTAGAGCACAGTTTAGTACAAAGACAATGCAAATTGCGTTACATTAATTAAACAATGTAAGAGAAGGAAAACAAAAGCAGAACAAATCAAGTACATGTTATAGGTCACATTAAATGTGAAAAAAGGTTGGGAGAATGTTTATCTTCCGTCATTTTTTTAATATAAAAAAAACCTAGCATCATATATATATAAATTATATATAAAAATCACTCTCTCACCCTTGTAGGGTGGTATCTGTATCATCCTCAAGCTCGGGTCTTCTACCAGAGACCTGGGAG
>JAUZNJ010033577.1:0-13103 GCA_034780135.1 Jordanella pulchra | reverse complement strand
TTCTGTTTTGCCGTGCTGCCTGTTCTGAGGACATCGCCTGTAACTCTGTTTTGGACTCAGTATTTATTAAACATCTTTATTTTCACTACAACCTGGTTCCGCCTCTGCCTCACCACCAACCAAACAACCGCATCATGACAATAAGGGCTAATATCTCAGCACAATCTTGAAACACTCCTTCACGTGCCCATCTTTTGTCAAATCAATTACTGCAACTTACTGCAACTGTTTTTAAAAGTCTTCTTCAAACATGGATTACACAGCTGCAATTGATCCAGAAAGCTGCTGCCTGTATCCTCACTAAAACTAAGAAAGTAGAGCACAACAAAATGGTTCTAAACTGAGCAGGGTTGGTTCACAAAGGCTGCTGGAATAGCAACTTGACTAAAAGTTTTACTCATGCCACTTTCTGAAACAGTGCCCTGATATTTATTAAGTTGGCAAGCACTGCTCTTTTTCCATATTTATGAGCAGGGTGCCTGACAAAACAGTCACCAGAAGTGAATTCCTCTCATAAGTTCTGTATATTAAACTAGCTGTTGGCCTCCATCACTTTTAGGGTGTGTTTTCTCTCCAACAAGCTCATGGTGGTAAAACAAATAAACTGATAATTACTTAAAACCTTGAATCAAAAAATATTCAAACTAACACAAGAAAGGTTTCTACACATTTATTTTAGCTTTCAGTGTCTTTAATTTCCCTTTATGTTTTGCAACACTTCTAAAGTCAATCAGTTACTATTTCAAACACAAATACCTTCTATTTTTGTCAATGACACAAACCTTATTCTACAAAGAATATCATTATAAAAATCAGGAGAAATTTTTTAACAGAATTGATTCAGCAAAAATGTATTGCTTTTTCTCAAATAATTGTGTTATCACCATTATCTTAGGTACATGATTTAAACAATGGGAGTTAACAAATAAATCACACATAGAGAAACATTTCAATTCTCAACATCATCCCCTCCAAAATGTAAGTTTAGTAATCCGAAGAAAATGGATCCCTCATCCATTCTGTCAAACTGATGCATTTGAATTCCTGATAATTTGTGCGCAACAGAAACATGATACAGCAGCTGTCATTAAACAACAGTTTTTCCTCATTATCACTGTATCATATGTTCCAAACAGTACCTGCAAAAGCTTCTGCAGCTCCTATGTGGACAAACTGCTCCGAACTCCACAGAATACCAGAACCTCGTCTTCAGTCACGTCGCTCGCTTCTCAGCTTCCTTCCCCAGCCGCAGATCGTCCTCCGGATCATCATCCGAACCGTCAAAGGTTAATACATGAGGACGACGTGACGCTCACATACCGACAGGCACGCGCTGCCAACGGGCACGCGCGACGAGATACTAAAAGAGCGCGCTTCTCATCTCCACAGCATTAGTGCCGATAACCAGCAGCCCTCCCTCAGAAAGCGTGCATCGTTAGAGCGAACTTTAAATATGCTTTTATTTGTCAAGAAGTAGGGAATCACTTAAAAATCTATTAAAAAAATAATGGTAGCAATATTGAGTATATGCATTGAAAAATAGAAAATTAAACACTTTTCTTTTGAACACAATAATAAGAAAAAATAATCCTCACAAAGAGTTGTTTCATTCTTAGTCTTTAGTTTACTCCTTCGTCCAATATCTTTTTTTATTCAATTCCAAATCACCCCATCCATAGCTTGCTTTAGAGGTGATTCCACACAGAAAAGTTGCCCAACAGAAAGCAGGTTCTTTTACTGGTCAACTGGATCTGCATCTATAACAGAAAAATACTAATCAAAATGTACATTTTTACCAATTTTTTACCAAAGGCTGGTTTCCGTAATAAGAAGTGAAACACATCTCTAATGTGGAATACTTGTCACATGTTGACCCATTCTTCTGAAGTTTCCCCATAGCTTTTATTCCCACTTTATTTATAAAGAACTTTAAGGTAGAAAAAAATTGTAAACAAAGTGCTTTACATATAAAAATGATAAACCACATTCAAAATTAATACACACCTAAAATTAACACCTTCAAATATGGGGCTGAATTTAAAAAAATAGCAAAATAGTTTTAACGGTCAGAGTCCTGTTATTTTAAACTTCTTGGAGTCCATTTTTGCATACGAGAGTGCGCTTTCCCGAGAAATGTGAACATGGATAATTACCACCCTGATTATTCCATGTACGGGTATAAATTCCCACGCCTCTATGATAGATAGAAGCCATATAAATAGCTTTGAAGATGAAAAAGGAAAACTTTAAAGGTCCGCGGATCGAAGTTCTGCTGACTGACCGCTGTGCAGCACAATTTAAGGACCAGTAAAAAGCCAAGCAGTGAGCAATAAATACCAAGAGCTGCTGTAGTCGAGCTGTTACAAAAGTAACAATAAAAATATAAAATTAAAAAAAGAAAATAATATAAAAAGAAAAATAATTTGATCCAAAAACGGTTAATAAAAACTACTGTTAGAGGCAAGAGGTGCAACCTATGATGTAAATACTTAATATAAGCCAACACACACCTCAACCAACACAGCTGTTAAATCTCTTTTTAATACACCTGTACTGTGCATCTCTGGACCATGTCTGTCATCCCTTCATGGGACTTGCAATCTCTCTCACAACACATCAACATATATTAAGTGTTGAGGGCAAAAGTCTAGTTTAACAAAGTCAGATAATATAAAACATAATAAAAAGCCAAGGTGCTGCAAAGGACTAAAATCAATAGAAGTCTCACCATTAGAGGAGCTTTGCTGACTTTCCATCCATTTTCTGTTACAGATTTTAATTCAAAAGTAGCTGGATCACTGACTGTTCTTTGTTGTGACAAAAAGAAGTAGATTTGGATAAAAATCTGATTTGGAAAAACGACTGACTGTGATGACATTTTATTCCAAGTCACTCATAGGAAGGATTTAAGAGCAAATTTGTGCGTACTAACAGTTCTTGCATGAGGCCCGTTGAACCAATACATTGATCATTTTAAATACACCAAGTGTTGCTACCAGAAGCACAGTAAGATGAAGTAAGTACTAGAACTGCTAGAAGTAATAAATTAAAAATATTTGACACACAAGGAAAAATTTCTGCATTAAGCTGTTCAGAAATAGGATAAAGGACTGGCATGTTAGACATAGACAAAAAATTTCTTAACATGCCATCCCCCTGCTAGGAGACAAAAGCGTGTCAGCCTTTGATATCATTTCATACAAAAGATGTTTTATTACCTTTTTATTATCTGCCTTTGCTTTCCAATAATACCACAATGAAATAAGACTTCCAACGCGGTGCCATTTTCATGTGCCATAAAATCAAGACAGCTAAATTTACTTTTGAAAAAAAAAAAAAGTTTTAGTGGTAGTTTCACAGTAGTCCTCACCAAACTAAATGTGGAGAACATCATCCCAGTGCTAAAATCGTACTGGCCCCTTGTTTCTATTGATATTATAGACTCCAACAAAATCTTAAAAGTGCAAACAGTTGCTTTAAATCAAGATTTCAAACATATCTGTTAATTATGCTATCCAAACTTTAATTAAGTTTGTAGACCAAAATCACTTTTATTCCCAATGTTGTGTTCTCTCTTCACCAGTGCAATGTGTTCTTCTCAGGTACAGCACTTTGATACGTCTTGCCTCTAAAATGTACTATATAAATAGACTTTCTTTAAAGATGCTTTAAATCCATTTAAACACAATTAAAAATAGTATATTAAAACAAATTAAAAACACTCAAATTTGACACACATTTTTACTTAATACTATATAAAAAGCACAAACGCCAATTTTATTTACAAAAGAGAAGGATTAAAAATCAGCTTCTGGAAAGTATGTTTGACTGGCTTCTGGAAAATGGAGAAGATAATAAGCAAAGGGGGTTACCAGAATGTAGCAAAGCATTTCTATAATTAATATAGAAACTGACTTATCAGGTTGGAGTCACTGGCAAGGTTGCGAACTTAGCACTAACCGTTAGAAAATATTTTTTAAAATGTATTTTTTAAATAAACATTTTTTTTGTTTTTATTTTTCTTCCTTTCTGCTCCTTCTGTCTCTGCACTGCCTTCTTCTTCTTTTTCAGTAGTTGGCAAGCAACTAACGATGAATTAGTGATACCAACTGGTATGGACTAAATGGCTGAATTATATGTATTTTCTTTACTTCCATCCATCCATCTTCTCCTGCTTCATCCGCCAGGGTCGCGGTTGGGCCGGTAAACCCAGGACAGGACGCCAGTCTGTCACTATTTTCTATACTTGTTTCTGCTAAAGGTAATATTCTTAATATTCCCATGTTTTCCTTTCAAGCTATCCCGATATCTTTCTGCAGTGCTTTGACAGACAACAACAACAAAAAGCAATCGGAGGGGATTCTGAATCTCCAACAGCTGGATGACATGAGATATGAAAATTGATCTAGCATTTTAGGACAGCCATTAGCGACTTTTCTTGCTGATTGATTTGGCAGCAAAGGGTACCAGTGGGGTTTGAGAGAGTAAAGTCATTGGTTGGCAACAGGACTTTCTGACTGATGATAAGGGAGTTTGTGGTTTTGCATTTTGTTTCCTGGAGCTCCACAGATAAACTGCACAAGACTGAGTGTAAAGGTGGGCATGAAGGCTTCCGCTGGCGAAGTTTTGGAGCAGATTTTTGGTCCAAGGAAAACCATAAGTGAACAGATTATTGTAGGAAGGGAAGCAGCCATGTTCAAAACAACAATAAAAAAATTAGTTAACTTGAAGTAACAAGTTAAAGTAGGAGGATTGAGGGTGGGTTACCAAATTGGTTAAACCTCAGATGAAGATAGGCTAGCACACTTAAATCTGGTGGCAGGTGTAGCTATACCCACCAGCAAGGATCCTTAGGACCACAAAGCACTCAGACTCAAATTATGACAGCTATAGCTTCCTTGAAAAAAAAAAAAAAAGAGTCTAATATTGACTGAAAGTTGCCTCTAAGCAAGTGGGGCCCAGAGTGAAAAACCTCAAAAATAATTTATGCTCATTTATGCTCTATATCTCATATTTTGATATTTTAAACAACTGCTGGTCTCTCCCTCACACACAGGCTTATACACACACAACTACACAAATGCTCTTAGTGAGGGGTGAAATTGGGTTGTTTTTGTCAAGAGCCCCAGAGTAAAGAATAATAAAAAAAGAGGGGATGGGAGCCATTACAGGGACACATTTCAAACCTTCCATTTCCCTCTATTATCCTCCATCTTTCTGTCTCTCCCAGATGTCATGTTGTGATGATGAAAGCTGTTTAATGAGGTGCAGTCAGTTTGAAAACACAAAATGTTTTCATTCCCTCCAGCTGTTGGCCAGCTGATTACTAAAAGTGTTCGCCAGAAAAAACTTACCGTCATGGCCATAGCTACCTCCGAGAATTCAAATGTTCTTTGGTATTTTTTTTGTTGTGCACTGAAAACTGTGTAAGGTAGCCAAACCCATTGTCTATGAAGAGTAGTGCAGCTCTAGATAGTTTAATGCTAAAACAAAAACCTGGACTCAGTTCAAAATAAGTGCTATCTAAAAAGTCCTAAAAATATGGAATTATATAGGACAAGGAAACAGGATGCTTCCTAGTGCCATTTAACTTAGCATGGGATCATTTGACATTCCTGGCGGCTGTCACAAACTATGTGGTTTCCCCAGGACACGTAGGCACAGCCCGCTTTAGAGTTTAACAAAAGTACACATTTTTCATGTATACTCTTTGAGGTCCACGCTAACATACCATTATATGTTATCAGCATTTAATGGAGGGCTTCAGCCATTAATTTGTGTAATTTTCTTAGTTCTCTTTTAGAGAGCTGTAGTCCCAATGAGACCACTGTCGTTCATGTAGGTCACGTAGTGATGTCAGCAAGGCTGAGGGCTTTTTCAGATTTAATTAACTAGTCCAGAGTTCCTTTCCTACCCTGGATGGGGTTATTACCATTCACTCCAAGAAAGGACGAAGGCATAGGAGCTGGGAACAGCAGGTGTGAGCAGCAATTCGACATATTCGGAAGGAGTCTAAGGAAGAGCTCAGCGGATGTTAAAATGTAATAGAGGTAATTTGCTAAAAGTATTCTATCTAATTTCTATTCTCTAAATAACAATTCACAGTTTAGTTGGAACTGTTATACAGTAACCTGTTGACAACTTCTGATTTGTGTTGGCATATTTGTTGTGAGTAGCTGTGTTTCTATCATTTATTTTTACAAAATGACAGGTTCACCATAGAATATGGTAATATTTAATATAGCAGGCTTCATTTATGTTTTACGTGTCTTTGTGTTATTTTCTTTGACTGGACCTCCATATTTTTTATAATCTGGCTATGGCCTAAAAATTAAACTGGTTATGATAAAAAACAGTTGGAGCCCTCTCTAGAAGATTCTAGATAGATTTGCATCATGATCTGGTCATTAATTCGGTAGCTGCATACCCATTAAACATCAAATTGCGGCAATTGAAATTATAATAATGAATTTGCTAAATGAAATGAAAATGGAATTCCTATGAGTAGTGAAAGGCTTCACCACATCATCGAGTTTGCCAGTTGCCGTTTGACCTTGATATGATGGACATGGATTTTATGGAGCAAGTTTCGGTATTGAATTAACTTTAGAAAGCCGAGCAAAGCTGCCTGCATCCCTGTGTCCTACAGAGATGCTCATATTTCGGGGAGTCCAGGAGTGGTTAGATCACAGCCGCTTACCGCAGAGCTTAAGGTTGGGTGTGACAATATTTTGGAGCTCAGACAGGGGCAGCAGGGAAATTAGAGCAAGAATCCTGGACTAAAACAATGCAGCAGGCTGTGCCCCCTCTGGAGTTAAGAAACCGGTTTGGTTCCATAAGACCCTAATATAAAAATAGCATCTCAATAAAAGAAAATAAGCATTCTAAACTAACTTTCTTAAATAAAGACATATTTACCATAGTTTGTTTTAGAAAGGGTTGTAATTGTGAAGTTCAGCCTGTCATGTTAGGTTAAAACTGAGATGAAGCTAAATGTATGAGATTAACTGACCGAAAAAATGGTCATTTAATGAGCACGATACTTCTCTAAACCTTAAAACCCTTGTTAACTGATTAAATTTCAAAAATTAGACCCTCTAATGACAAGACTCTGCTCCCAAAGAGAAGAAAAGGTCTATACAAGCCCTCAAGAATATTTAACTGAAGTGGAAAGAAATCAGCCAGTCAAGCTAAATAATGATTGCCAGAGAAATTTGTTTCAGGAAAAACAATGAGATCTGTCACTGACGGGGATCGTCGTAAAAACTGCTTCTGTAGGCAATTGGAAACAACTTACAGTTTTTCCTACTAATTAACTTAAAATATAGATGCCTTCATACTGTATATTTTAATTGGTAAGTACAATAACTGAGCTTTCCTTTAAAATTCTTTAACAAAAAACATGTAAAGAACAAATTCAGATTTGTAAATGATTGAAAACACTAGATAGAAGTGCCCTGGGAAGTTTTCTTGAGTAGACTTTTTTAAGTTAATTATTATTTATTGGAACAAATAAAGGGAAGCTAATACACCATGTTGAGTTGAATGACAAATGATAAAAATAATAAGAAATAGGATTAAAGAAAAGAAAGAAGAAAAATTCATGAACAAGGAAACACAGAGCATGCACAGATTATCAGCCAATCTGACAGAAGAGTCTGGAAATAAAAGATGACAACCAGAGAGCTATATACAGGAGATAGCTGTGGAAAAGCAAGGCAAAACAGGTGCTTCCACACTGAGGCTTGGGTGGATGGAGCTGTGGCTCAGGGCTGAGCTGTTGGTGCAAATCAAGCAGTGATGTGGTCAGATCTTGCTAAGACTGGGCTGTATCCCAGATTTCGTTTGCATGTTGTGGACAACTTTCTTATTAAATCATGGGTAAAAGTCACACTTTGACAAGCTGCTACTGGACATTAGTGTCTGTAAACCCTACCAAGATATCACTATATATACTACTATTTCAGAGCCTCTCTCTGATAGGCTGTTTAGGGGAGTTGAGCAGCAGAAGTTCAGATTTTCCAAGTCAAGCGTCGACAACTTGTGATGCGCCTCAGGTTCGTGTCACGCCTCAGATGCCTAAATGTACATAACTTGCTGATCCAACTGTTGGAAATGTGCTTCAAAACCTTATGATGCATGTCATCCATATACTTTCCATTTAAACTGGCTTCTCCTACAGCTCAAAGCGCATTTGGTGTAAATGCAGCATTTTTTACTTCGCTAGCCCCATCTTGCTGGTGATAGATTTGACTACAAAGCTGCGTTAGGTTTTTGATTAGTTGTTTGACTATTTAGATCAGGATACAAGTGTTCTAAGCATTTTCTAAGCTGTGATTGACTGCTGACATGTGACCAAAGGAAGTGTAGAATAGATCTGACCTTTGCATCACATATTATGAGATAAGATACAAAAAGCTGCCCCCTACTGGAAGAGAGTGTGGAGCATGAAGCTCCCCAATCAGTATGTATTTCTACTCTCAAAAACTATACTCTGGAGAACAACTGACCCAGCTTAAAAAACTATGAATTTATGTATATATATATATATGTGTGTGTAATCTAATTTTCCTCTCCAACAACACGGTTTTGTAAAACTACTCTGTAGAGGTTAGATCAATAAGCCCATGCCGTGCATTCCCTGCTCAATGCCATAACCAAATGTATGGCAACTTATCCTTAGCCACTGTGCCAAGGTGGGTGTGTAAGAGATGAGTGCTCTAGCAGTATCATACTGCTGGATCTCGGTAGCAAGAGCGGTGTTCTGGCTGCCACCGCAGCCCAACTTGGATGGAACATAGAGGCCAGTCAGGGTTGATACAGGGAGCAGAGGCCTCTGCCATCGGGAAATCCAATTACACAAGAACCATCAAGGTACGCTGGAATTCTTGCATCTTTTGCCTGTTTCATTTACATCAGTATAAAGGAAATTTGTGTATTGTATGGCTTGTTCCATATATCAGCATACACCCTTTATTTTAGTAATCCAGTTCATCTCATCTTTGACACCAATATGATGCACTCTAAGGTTCTGCAATCTGCAGTAATTATTGTAAACAGGACCAGCACAACCTATCTTACTCAAGCAGTAAGACTGAATCAAATTCATTACCACAACATAGTCAGTGAGGGTTACCCAGTTGTAGTCTCTCCTATCACCACCCTAAACAAAACACAGTCCAGACAGCAGTGTTCACATTACAAGTGAATATTAATTAAGGGAACCCATTTCTGAACTTAGTTTCCAGAATATTGTGAATGTCAACTTAGATATTGCTTTATCAGGAAACAGGTTCATAAAATTATACCTATCTAAACACCACTTTTTCTTTGTTTCAGTACTCACCTTGTCTCAAAAGTATGTCCTTAGCAAAGATGTTAAGATCTTACCAATAAACCAATCCATCCGTAAATGTTTTCATTTTAAAACTCAGGATTTCAAAATCTATTTAATTTCAGAGTAGGTATCTTGTTTTTACAATTGTTTATGAATTTCCTAAATAATTTTGGAATTGACATAATGTCATTTTTTATTCATTAGAAGAAGTGCTAGATTATTAAATCTCAGTAAGTTTAAGATGTTTATTATGCACTTAAATGTCATTTCTTTGAGTATTTCCATAATAAAATCCCTAATAGCATATGTCTTTTGCTGCATACAGTATATTTAACAACAAAGTATTAAATGATTAATAACATAGGGTTTTTATTTAGACTTCTTACTTAAAGCATTTTACTTGTGACATTCAAAAAGGCAGTATAACAGTAAAATGAAATTCAATGGATATCTTTCCAAAACAAAGGGAATAAAATGTCACTCCTGAGACGACAAAATAAAGACCTAGATTCTCTCTTTTTTATCGATTTCTAAGTAAACACACTCACAGTCTATATTACCTATTCTAAGATGTGATTAATCTTTACCTGAGATTTTAACTAATATGATGCAATATTTAAGGGAGTACATCAAAAATAACTGAGAAAACAGTATGGAGAACAACTCAATAGCAAAAGCAATAGTAATCTTTTCGGCATGGATGTGATTGAGTCATTTCTATTTCTGCTTCTTTTTAGTTTTTGCTTTTTTTTTTGCTTTTGCTTATTCTCTCAGTACATATTTTTTCACAACACAATAATGCTAAAAATGTGCCTCCTTTTACTCTTCCTGCATCTGTCCTCTTTCAGCTTTTTCAGAATCCAACTCCATGTCGTTCTCTGGAACCCTCTGCTGCTCCCTGGTGGTCTGCAGGAAGATAGCAGATAATACAGCTGAGTTAGAGCATCAGGCTGAATGAAGGCTTAAGCTCATACAGAAATAAATCATAGCACTACCTTAAAGATACAGCAAACTAGAGACATGAGGAAAAGCAGAGTCAGCAGCCGGATCACCAGTTTGACGATAAAAACTGTTGGATCTGATGAGACATATTCTGTCAGCAGGGCATTTCCAGTAGGTAAAAACTGAGTACAAGAACAAACCCAGCTGAGTTTAGCTCATCATGGCTCACCTAATACAGTCAGAGTCAACAGATGGCTCTTAGAGGAGAAGTTGTGAAAGAAAACATGGACATTATAAACACAAATGTAGTTTCCAATGTGGGTGGACTCTGCTGCAGGAAACAGGAAATGTGCTGAGTGGTTGATAGATGGTTGGGTGTAGCTTTGTGTTGTGTTGGAGGAGAAGGAAAGCTGGAAGGAGCCTCCTGGATACTGTGGCTGGATGGAGCAACTGATAGTGAAGCTGCAGCCCAGTGACACTCCTGCTGAACTCTGGTGCACATTATGGGTAATTCCACCCTTGGATGACACTGAAATGGTTGGCTGAACGAGCAGGTCTGAAAGCAGAAAAACAATTAGTTTATCAGTTAAATGGTTGGTTTAACAGATTTTCAATGTTGCATCAAATTTAAGTAGGGGTTTATATCTGGGAAGATGTAGCATGCAACAAATCAAACAAAATCGAAAAAGGCTCCATAGTATGGATTACAAAAATCCTTCATTTCCTCTTGAATTGCTAACAACATATTTCTAATTTGAATTGAAGTGTATTAAATAATGATATCAGATGCCACCATTGTGATAAAGGCTGCCATCTTGGGCTGGTACATGAGTGACTTTGGATTCCTCCAGGAGTCAAGAAAGACAGTCATAACCAAATACAATAAATGTATTGAACATCTTACCTGAGCATATAAGCTCCAGAATTGAATAAAACTGAGATACTGACGAGGAAGATGCAGACTCCCTCAGTGGAGATCCAGATTTAAACAACCCAAGGTTAATTTTCCAAATGAGTCTAGCTGAAGTATTATTCATGGTTCCCATGGAAACAGCCGAACCACAGTCCAGCTCTCTGCAGGCCAAAGCTGCTTCCTTCATGGTCCATCTTGAGGATTCCACTGGTCTCCAAGTTCCCAGTTTAACCTCCAGTATTCCTTCACAGCGACTGGCTCCTCCCACCAGTCTTACAGGTTCTGAACAGAAAACCTCAAAGCTCAGTAAATGACAATTTATATTAGGTTAGGGATAGAAAATGAGAATAATTGATATTAGAAATGAAATACTTAAGGTCATCTTCCACCTGAACATGTAAGTCCAACAGCTTTGCCAGGTGAACAGTTGTTTCTAACTGAGCCTTTGGTTCTACAGTCAAGGAGAGAAGATTCTGTTCCTTTACACTGAAACGCTTTGGTCCATTTCGATGCTTTCACTTCTCCATGGAGTACTCCTTGGATGATCAAAGGAGACCCACAACCAAGCTCCCTGCAGACCACCTCAGCATCTCGCTGGTCAAAATCAGCTTCACGTACTGTAGACCAGCTCTGGTCAGATTGGGAGAACCTAACCTCCAATCTGCCTGAACACAGACTGGTTCCATTCACCAACCTGACATAGTGTGAATAGAGATGAGGAGGGAGAAAAATGTGTACAATATTATTCATTCGTTTTTCAATTTGAAACCAATCATGAAAATAAAGCACAGTTTTTATTATTTTTTTATTTCATAAAATAATGCAGAAAAATGAAGAAAATTTTTCATATAAAATTGCCCTACTATATTACATATAAAGAAACTGATGACATCATAAGGATTCTTTATTTTGGGCTTCAAGATAACAATAGTTTGATGAGAAGTTACAACTAAAAGAAGGTAGGAAAATCAGAATTACGCTCCACTAAAACACCTTCAATAGCAGCTTAGAAAGTATTGCATGCCTAGCCCATATATCAGTTAAAAAATTATATCAGTAACCATAGGTGTAATGCACTGACACCATGCAAAACAGGACATGCCTGCAGACCTGAGTTCGACTCCCAGTTCCGGCAGCAGGTTATGTTACTTTACCCAGTCTTTTCTATTTTTAGTGTTCATATTCTTAAAAATAAATATGTATAATCAATAATCAATGCCAGTTATGCAAAATTCAGCCGCAAATAGGTGTAATACACTGACACGCATGCAAAACAGCACAGAAAAACAGTCAATAAATTATATTCTATATGCATAGTGTAAATTGATCTCATATAATGTGTAATTTAGTAAAAAAGAAACACATTTGTTGACATATTTATATTTACTATATATTAACAGAAGAAAACAACAGTTTAAATATTTACATATTCAACTTTTTACAATATAAAATCTTGCCATATTTACAGCATATTTAGATTTTTTATCTATATAAATATATGGAATATAGAATAATAACAGAATACCTAAACATCAGAAACACTTCCCTTTGTAATTTCCAAATTGGAGGCTGTAATCTCCCAGGACCTCTGACACATCTGTGACATCCCCTCCGCTTTCCCGGACCACAGTCAAAGCATTCTGCCTCACAACATCCTCTCTCTTAGGCTCAGACTTATCCCACAGACTGGGATTATTGTTTATCTTCTTGGCTGGAAAACCACACTTAGACTCCCTAGATAAAAAATGGTCTTCTGCATTTTGACCTGGTTTGGAGCAAAAAAGGATGGATCAGGTATTAAACAAAATATTTTAAAACCTTTGAAATACATTTTTTTAAATGTTATGATTAATACATTAGAGCTAATCAATGTAGAACAGTAAATTTTAATTAAATTCCATTTTTATATAA
>JAUZNJ010033576.1:0-13103 GCA_034780135.1 Jordanella pulchra | reverse complement strand
ATAGGCAACTATTTTTCACTCCTACACATTTTTCTATTCTGATATTTGAAAATGATAGGTGTAAACACTTAAATATTTCTTCATATGGGCAGAGCCCTATTTAGTGGAGTCAGAACTGTGCATAGGTGACTCTTGAAATCACTTGTTCTTGTGGTGGTTTAAGGTTTGCAGGCTGTCCTGCCACCTAGTGTTCGTGCTTCAAAATGCTTGGAAAATTAAATTGTGTCTATGTTTAGGTAAGGAGTGGAACTATGGCCTGAAATTGCTATCACAAGTCAAAACAAAGCCAAATTTTAACCTGTTACAGAAGCAAATTTTATGTAAACACGTGTCTGGCTGTTATGTATGTTATGTTTTGTAGTTCTGTTTATTAAAATTATTAGAAATTTGCAGCTCCAGCTGAGTATCAAACATAAATTTGTGTTTAATTGCACACACTGACACTATCTCATATAGCCAACTTCCTAGCAGTGTGTCATGAGTATTTGTGCACACCTGCATTATGTGGCTTATCCCACATAGGATTTACTCCAACCTCTTAGCAGTAATCTTATTTAATCCAATCCAGCCCTTATTGCTTCCCTACAGCATGCTCTCGGAGACTCATAAGTACACATGTAGGCTACTTTCTCTCATTTAGACTGTCAACCATTCATGTTGTTGGACTATTGCTGTCGTTGCTGTGGAGTCACACTCATAAAACGCCATGGACCTTTCTCCCTCAAGACTACGCCCAGTGATACCTGGGTAAGGAGACTAGAACGCCATATTAAATAGAATAGTGAGCTATTTAAAAAATGAAGGAAAAGGCTGGGCTGAGCACCAATCTAATTATTAACTTTGGGATAGTTTACCTGAATCCATAATTTATTATTATTATCTTAGATTCAATGTTGGAATGAGGCAATTAAAAACATTTGTCACATATTAGTAAAGTTGTGGTGGTAGAAACTAGTTTTAAGCAAATATTACTCCTTTGGTTCTATTCTAACTGTTCACACACTTGAGGTTTTATTTAGTTGATTCAAATATTTTAACTTTAATAAGAAAAGTTAATCATTACTACACTTCTAGACTATAGCATACAGAAGACTAGTGTATGGCATTATGTCTTTCAAACAATCAATCCATTAAAGTCACATTTTATTGATGGTCTTTTATTGTATCTTTACATATTGTTTAAAACTCAACTGAAAATGCCTGTTTATAGGTCAGTGAGATGGTAAAAACACATTACAAAGGGGTTAGCCAATGGTGTTTAGCTGTCATAACGTATTAGTATGGGCCTGGCTGCTTTTGTGGTTTTACAAGCACCCACACTCTTCTAGTTATTTAAACCAGAGGTCCTTTGGGACAGCACTTATTTTTGTCCAGTCATCTCAATTAATTATAAACCTTGTGCTTTTTTAAGCTCTAAAAATATCAGGACAGCAAGATGCTCAACTTAAATTGACTTCAGAATGACAACAGAATATTAAAATGTATGTTTCTTTGTTACGTTTTTTTCAGCTAGCTGTTAGCACCAACACAAATTTAGCATTTTCCCTTGTCCTCCCCTCTAAACATTGGGTAAATCTGGTTGGTTGAAAAGTGAGAATTTAAATGAGATAAACCAAACTTTTAATGTCTTTGTTCAAAGATAATACTGGGCAACACAGGTGCACTGAAAGCTTTTATCCAAACAAAGATCCCTCTTGTTTGAAAGATTGTGTCCATGCATCAACAAATGCAAGTTTTAGTAAAATTAAAGATCACAAATGAAGTACTGTTATTATTTACCTACTGTACAATCACTACACTCTTTGTTACACTGTCTTTAACACAATTTATTTTTACCCAAAGTACTAAACTAGCTTTATTCGCTTTAGCCTGCTATCTGTGGCTAATTAGTGCTAAATAAAATAAATTGTACATTTTGTTTTATTATATTTCATCATCATACTTTTATGTTTTCATGGGCATTTTACTATTTAGAAAGGTTTTACTTATTTCATTTATCAGTTTATTTAGGCACCGATGTGTATTATTAAATGATTCAGAGCAACACATCATTCCTAGCCTAAGCTAATTTGTGATGTCTATCCCTGCTACTGATTATGAATAAATTGAAACAAGCAATATGGTACAAGGTACTTTTTCTTGGTTCTAATGTACAACCTAAAAATACAAAACAATAAACACAAACATTTATTTTTCTGTCCATCTGTGAAGCATTGTTCTATTCTGTTCACTCTACAACACAGCAGACATTTGACTTGTCCCAGCAGGAAATCACAAGTGTAACTAATAAGATTACAGATGACCCCCATTCCATTAAGGTGTGCAGTAAGCCAGAGAGGCCTGGCACTGACCCACCCGAGTGGAATGGAGCTCATTAATGAAATAATTAGTTACACCTGTGTTTGGCCACCTGAAATGTCAGTCATGTGGAAAGGGCTTTTATCTTTGCCCCTGTGGAGTCGTGTAGCTCATTTCCTGTAAGAGTTACAAGCAGTCATCTATGAAAGCAGACTTTAGCAGGACATTATTGACTGTCTGGAGTCAGGAAGGTTTATTTTCTAGGTCATTTTGGACAGGAAAGCAAAGGTTCATATATTTTCTCTTTGGGCCGTAGACAAAACATTAGGATTAAATGCATTAAGTATTCAATATCAGTTAAAATCATTGTTAAACCTGATTTTCTCTGTCTTTCTTCATTGGAGACTTATTTTAGAAGAGGGATAGTAGTACTTATCTATTATAAGAAGATGATGTTTGTTGTAAAGCTAAACTCAAGGAATCTTTTTGCCTGTTTTTTTCTCTACATGACAGAATCAGAAAGTTTGCTACTTCTCTTTTCAGCTCACTGCCTTTGTTTTTCTCAGGTTGTTCTGCAAAATCTACTGATGTGTATGGTGTGCTTCTACTCTCTCTACTACATTGTGGTCAGTCTTTGTATTGGACTCTTCAGGTAAACCCAGACACACGTGGTGATGCCAAGTTTAAAAAGGCCTAAAATATGAAGATTAAACAGGATCAAATAAAGCTGTTGTAATTTCCTTGGGCTGGTCATTTCCTCAGAGTTCACGAGATCAACAGCTTATTAACTCCATTTGACTACACAACACAGCCATCATGGCAGAACCCCAAATATTTAGGTGAGTTGTTATGCACCGGATACTAGTACAACTTTAAAATGTTTGGGGAAGTGTGTTGCACTAACAAAAAAAAAAAAAAAAATCCCCAAATCTTGTATTTACTTGTAATTATGCACTCACTGGCCACTTTATTAGGGGTATGAGGAGCAACTCAGCTAGTCACTTGGCAACAACTCAACGCATCTAGATGTGATGAAGATGAGGTTATGGGAAATAAAAGTCATTTAAAGATCTTTGAATGTGACTATGTCAGAAACTTCTCACCTACAGAGGTTTTTAGGTATAAACATCTGTTAGCTATACAAGGTCTGAAATCCACAGATATTTCAGAGAATGGCAATTGTGTGAATGGAAATGTCATAGGGAAGAGAAGGAAAGGAAGACTGGTTTTAGCCTTTTTTCTAATGGCTAATAACATAACATGGCACAAAGCTCAAATTATATCAGACCTGTTTGTTAAACATGTCAACATATTTTCATAATAGCAGATGGATCACATCCACCTGCTTAACATTTAAACTTTTATCCTTTAGTTAATGACCCAGAGATATGTTTAATAAAAACCAACTAGAAGCGAATTTATATGCAAAATTAACTAAAACGTTTATTTCTTTTGTCTTATGTTTCTTCCTTCCAGTTGGGGTCATTTCCACAGAAGTGACTTATGTCCTGGGTGGGTTGGTGTTCGCGTGGATTGTAGAGGAGTGGGTCTGGGATTATGCCATAACTGTCACTCTACTGCACGTCGGCATGACTGTGGCAGGTAAACACACACGTGCATACTCATGTGGATGAATAAGTCAGGACAACCGACAGGAGCGCAGGCCTGATTATATAAGTGGATGCCATTGGTAGAGATAAACACACAGGAAAGATATGATATAATTACCAAGGAAATTATTTTAAAACAATAGATATTTATTGTGTGTGTTTGTTTTTTATGTTCCAACTATCCTTTTGATGTATTGATGTATTTTTGTAGTGATGTCAGATTTTCCTTCAGCTGAACACTGGTGGATTGCTCTGGGTAAGGATCTTACCTCCTTATTAATGTCTGCCTTTGCTTCTAAATCAGCATACAAAAAATACCTCTGCATTTCTGTCTCTCTTTTTGTCTGAGCAAGATATGAACCCCCCCCCTCCCCCGATTCACATCAAACACACCTCCAAACGCTGCTGAACTTTAAGCCTTCCTCTTTGTTGTTTCCCTTCAGCCCTTTATCTGCTTTCATTCCTCTGCAGGTTCAGGCCTGGTCATGATGATATTCGGTGGACAGCTTCTGGCCTACAAACTCTTCAGGAACAACTTTGTCTATCCTGCTGAACTACAGAACTTCTAATAAAAAACAGGGAAAGCTTTTAACTGGCTTATTGGGTAATCCCACTTTGGAAGTGTGCCAGCCAACTAGCTTTGCGCTTCACTGTTTGTTTGTAATGGTGTGAGGAAGTAATGCATGTCTGTTAAGAATACAAAAGAAAACATATGGAAATTATATGTATTTCATATAAAGGTTTAGGGATTAAGCTGTTCTGAACTGTAAAAAATGCTTCTCTTTGCCAATTGAACAACATTCTTTACTCATTATAGGTATTATTTTACTATTGTTCATTCTCAAACATATAACAATAAGTTAATTGGAGAGAATCAGGTAAGATTTTATACAGTTAAAAGTCTGTTGACTATTATTTTATAATTCTTATATCATTAGGAATTTATCAGAATTTTCTTTTGTAATAAAATATTATGTCTTCATAAATAAATACATGGAAAATAAAATGGTGGTGTGGTGCATGTGCTGCATCCAGTCTTAATATGTCTTTGTCCTTAGTAATGAGTGGATCCAGCAGAATTGTAATAGAAAAAAAATGAAATCATTGTTATTGTTATTATTATTATATACGACTATCATAAAAAACATATCTCTCCTAACATATCCTGTCCAATTGCAGGATAAACCCCATAGATCCTGAATGTTTAAGCATTCAAAATTGTTGCTGCACTGCCGATGAGGACGACTATAGCTGAAAAGCTACTTTCTCGCTGAGACTTTCTGGTTTTAGGGGCCATAATAGCTTCACTTTATTATTGTAATATCCTGTCTTTCCTAAAGTGGCAAAAAGAAGACACTTTATCAGCCTCAGTGTCCGGGCCCCAGCGGAAAAGACTACTTTAATATTTAATATTTTTATTTATCCCAGCTCATGTCCACTTACAGCATCATGTCTTCTGCCGAGTGCCACAGAACTAACTTTATTCATGTCAATAAAAATGTTCTAATCGCTTCTTTTCTCCATATTAGTCTTTCCAGGTTGAAATTATTTTCTACCTATGGCTTATTTTTTTCCGGTATGTGGGGCTTAAAAGAGCTTGATACCAAAGGTCGGCTGGATAACCCAAAGTGGTTCTCAAGCAAGGATTGCACACCTATGATATATTTTCGTTTAACTAGTCATGCAAAAAATTATTCTAGAAAGACTGGATGAGTATTTGGTAAAAGGGCTAGACTGATTGTCCCCTAGGCAACTGAATACAAAATTATGTAATCAGATGGAAAAATATAAATTAATGTCCAAATTCTGTTATTTGAAAAATGTAAGTAAAATATTCTAAACTAATTCAGGGAGAAGAAACACGATTTCCAAATCTATTTTTTTTACAAAACAAAGCAATTGAATCAAAATAGGCTACATACTTAATGTGTAATGTATAGATTTTAGAGCGAAGTATTTTTACTAGTGAAAATAAAGTTTTTGCAGTATACCTGACCTCTGAATGGCTGATCAAATTTAACAGACAGAAAGTTGCACCAGAATAATGCAGCTTTTACATGAAAAAGATGTTTCCCTTTATCACAAACTGTGTCTCTATGCTGCATTTAAGTGAAAACCTGCTTGCCTTTTATTTGGTGAAGTAAATAAATATGGGTTGCAGACAAAAACTGTTCCCAAGTAAGGGTAATCATAACTGAAAATAAAACAATAGAGAAAAAAAACAACAACATATGTTGCAGAAAAACAGATTTTTTTTCTCTTACCAATCAGTCAGCATGGCAAAGACAAGAGAAAACACAATTCAAGTAAGGCAGATGTGCGTCGACCTTCATAAGTCAGGCAATGGTTACAAGAAAAGAGCCTCTCACCCTAACTTGACTGTATCTACAGTCAAAGGAATCATTGAGGAGTTTAAAACAACTGGAACAGTGAGGAACAAGGCTGGAAGAGGTCCCACGTTTATCTTGCCACAACGCACAGTGAGGAGGATGGTAAGAGAAGTAAAAAAAAGTCCTGCGCTTACTGTCACAATTACAACAAAGAGAGGAATCTTGGGGTCACAAAGTCTCCAAAACAACCATCAGACGCTCTCTACAGGCCAATGAGCTGTTTGAAAGGCATGCAAGGAAAAAGCCTTTTCTCATCAACACTCACAAACGTAAACGTCTGGAGTTTGTTAAGCACCACTGGGACTTCAACTGGGATCGTGTGCTTCGGTCAGATGAGACTAAGATTGAGCTTCTTTTTTCTAAGTTGGTTGGACGTAAAACAAAAGATGAGTATGCCGAAAAGCACCTCATGCCCACAGTGAAGTATGGTGGAGGATCTGTAATGCTGTGGGCCTGTTTATCTTCCAGAAGCCCTGGGAACCTTGTTAGGATGCATGGCATCATGAACGCTTTGAAATACCAGGACATTTTAAATAAAAACCTGATGGCCTCTGCCAAAAAGCTGAGGATGGGTCGTCGTTGGGTCTTTCAGCAGCATAATGATCCAAAACATGTGCATAAATCTACACAAAAATGGTTCAGTGGTCACAAAATCAAGGTCCTCCCATGGCCATCTCATCCCCAGACCTCAAACCAATCGAAAACCTTTGGGGCGAGCTAAATAGGAGAGTGAACATGAGAGGACCCAGGACACTGGATGATCTAGAAAGATTGTGCAAAGAAGAACGGTCAAAGATCCCTCTCTCTGTTTTCTACAATCTTGTGAAATGTTATAGGAGATTAAGTGTGAGACACATGATTTCATGTTTTTTATTTTCTAAATATATGGTTTTATTTTTACCCCCAAGTAATGTACTCAAATAAAAGGTTGGGTTTTTCTTTTTTGCATTTGGGTTCTTTGTTGTTTAAAAGAAAAGGAGAATTTTTTTAAAGTCCTCGACCACATCTTAAACAGGGGTACCAATAATTGCGGAGGGTACTGTACTTAAATATTTGAAAAGTACTTTTTTATTTCATGCACTGTATTTGCAATTTCTATTTTTTTCTTTCACAAATTAATTGTTAATTGTTCTGTGCCACAGAAATGTTATCTGGGTTCAAATAAATACTGATGTTAAGCTGTCATTGTTCAAATAAAATACAGATGATATAAGCAGTGAAATAATTGTTTTGGGCCAAATTAATAATCAGGATTACTTTGTAATTGGGAAACATAATATTTATGCAGATTTTAAACAGGTAAATAATAAAATTTTTTTTTAAGAGAAGTAAATATCCTGCATCTCATTAGGATGCTTAGTCACGTAAGCGAGGAGGCAATAGAACCAACCTTAGTCTTCCTCAGGGGTCAGCTGAAGAAATTAGCTAAACTTGTACGTGACAAAAACGCTACCAAAACATGTAACATGTTCATATCTTGTGTAATATTGTTTCACGCTGTCCATTTAACTCCGAAGGTGGTTGGAAATCTGCAACAGCAAGCAAATGTCAGGAAACGGGTTAATAACGAGCGTCGAGACGCGGCTAACCACCAGAACACTGGTAGGTCAACATGTTGGGCTAATTAGCTCCCCTGATATTAAATGTAGTCTTTTTGTTGGAGAAATTTCTCCTACAAATCCTGTGCAATGAATGAGTCTTACGTTCTGCTAACATTACCTGGGTTATCTTGGAAAAACTTAAGTTTGTCCAACTCTTGTTTAGTTATTGCAAATATGGCGCCGATTGTTGCTAAAGTTAACATTGATGCTAACATTAAAAATAAAGACCAACATATTAAGCTTTTCTTTTAATGAGGAGCTTAAATATTTTCTAATGGATTGCTGGGGGAAAAAAATCGTAATATTAATATTTTATGCACCAAGCAATTAATGTAAAATGATGACGCTTTGTATTTTTCTATTTTAATACTGTTCTTACAAATACTTTGTACCTCTTGGGGATTTTCCTTTCTGCTTTAGCACGGTCACAAGCTGTAGGGGGGGAATAAAAAATGCTCAGACATTAAAAAATAGTGATCAGTAATATTTGCTAATGGTAGTTTGAGTTGATCATAACTTGCACACACTTTCTTGAAAGCAGTCACCTCAATGCAGGTTCTGTCGCTTTAGGTGCAGAAAGCATCAGTTTTTCCTTTATTTAAAATTCAATAATACATTCAAACTTATTAAAAAGCATAAAAGCTGGTTTTTAAAAATAAAATAAAGTAAAATAAACTTGAGGTTCAATTTATAAAGCAAGCCAGCAAAAATCCACACCCTACTTTTTGTACAAAGTAAACAAGACTGCAAATTTTTATTTAGCTTTATATTGAAAGTAAAGGAATCTGGATTGTGGTTAGCATAGGAATTTAAGTATCTCTAAGCTTTATTTTGTTAATTTTCTAGAGTCCTTTCGAGCAGCTTCGTCAGCACATGTATGACATCTTGGGAGATGGAGGGATCCTGAAGGAGGTGGTCCGGTCTGGAGAGGGCCCACCTGTGCCCCAGAATGCCTCAGTAATAAGTTTGTACAGGAGGAAAAACATTATGGGATTCGTTCATTATTTATTAGCTGATGTTTGTCATATTGCTTTCTCTTCCAGTGTATTACTCTGGATATTTGGAGTATTCTAATCACCCTTTTGAAAGCACTGCTCACCTGAAATACCCACCGATGATGAAGTTAGGAAGGGGTATGAATTTATTCAGTGAAAGGAAAAGTTAGTTCTTTGATGTAAAAGAAGGTAAGTTATCTTACAAACGTTCATTTCCAGATGTGACGCTGGCAGGACTGGAACTGGGGTTGTTAACCATGAAGAGAGGAGAGTTCTCTCGGTTCCTGCTCGACCCTCAGTACGCGTACGGAGAAATGGGCTGTCCTCCGTTCATCCCAGCTGCCGCTACAGTTCTGTATGAGGTTCACATGGTGGACTACCTTGACTCGGGTCAAGTGGATGAGTTTATTAGCATGAGTCCGGTGGGATTTCATTACAACATTCTTATGCATTTTAGATTAAATTAGATTAAAAAACTGATGCTTATCTTCCATAAAAGTGTCATTTTCTATTAGCCCTTAAAGAAATTCCTAAAAAATTTGGAATTCTTGGATGAAAAATGTGCAGAAAAATTGAAAAGTACTTTTTCTTTTTTTAACCCTAACATGTTTAAACAATTATTTCACATCTTTCTGCTTTTGTCCTCAGGAGGAGCAGAACAGTGTCCCTCTGTCTGCACTTTTTGAAGTCATCAGCACACTCCGCAGCTTTGGCAACCGCTGCTTCAATCAAAGCCGATATGGCCACGCCAAGGATCGCTATAAACAGGTGCTGTAAGGTCTCCTGTTCTTCAGTCTGTGTCCCATAATGACAGGGTGTGCTGGGCTTATAAGTGTTCCCCCTTTCCAACAGGCAGTAACTCTTCTGAGAAATAAGAACCTGCAAAGTGAGCTGGATAAGGAGGAGATCAATGTGGCCCTGCTCCCGCTCTATCTGAACCTTTCTTTCACAGAACTTCGTCTAGACAGCCCCCAAAAAGCCCTCAAATATGGAAAGAGGGCCTTGGAAATAGACTCTGCCCACACAAAGGCTCTCTTCCGCTGCGGACAGGTCAGACTGCTGCTCAGTTTGAAATGAAATCTGCTCATATTCACTGTAATATGGGAGGTGAATGATGTTTTAAGGAGATGCAGGATCTTTTCTAACTTTAGAGCAGGTCCATGTGAGCCTTGACTTATTAGCTGCTTGATGGGTTTTGATTTCTGTTTCGTAGGCCTACTATGAGCTGGGTGAGTACGAGAGCGCTCAGGATTGCCTCATCGCCGCTCAGTCAAAAAAGCCGTTCGACAGTGACATCAACAACCTTCTGAAGAAAGTAGCTCTGTAAGCTGTTGTTATTTTTGTGTCTTTCATCTGAAAGCCTAAAACTAAAACCATTCTTTTTTTTTTTTTTTTTTAATGGGCGTCTTTGTTGTATTTCTTTATTTATTTTGGGGGGGTTTCAGGGCCTTTAAAGACAGCTTGGATAAAGAGAAAGACATGTGCTTGAAGATGTTTAGGAAGCCAAGGAGCTCTGAACAGATGTGATCAACATCTGGTTGTGGTGAGGAATCCTGTTTGTGTCTCTGTCTGCTTTGAAAGTGGAAAACTGAAATAATGTTTGTAAAAGTGCCATTGAAAAAGCGTTCGTAACCCCTGAACATTGTTACGTTTTCTCACACTGATATGCAGAGAAGTTTGTTACTGAATAGTACTTCTCACATAGCTCTGTTTAAGGAAAACGTTTGGCATGGCTTGTTAAAGAAATCGCTGTCGATGGAAACTGAGAAGCAGCTCAGGTTTAATGCAGAGACCTACAAATACAGACTTTATTAAAACAAATAAAGAGGTTAAATCATTTGCTTACATAAAAAATGGAAGACTTCTAGAAGAGATGCACACATCCAAAAATTCACCAGATTTAGCATTAACAAATAGAGCTTCCATACCCATGCTGTATTCATTACTACTATATACTTTCTTGTTTCTATGGTAAAAGAAATGGCTGTGAAACAGCTTTTATTATAAATCCTGACAGCATTTTATCTAGAAACAGGAAAAAAGAAACTCAAAACACTCATTTAGAGGAATTTGTTCTCAAAATAACTGAAACTATCTGTTTATATAGCAAGATAACTTTTCTTGACATGATTTCTTAAACGAGGATGATGTTGTTGGAGACCTGACTTAAATAAACTCTTTATTGGAGCCAAATATGTGTATTTATGGTCACTAGATGGGACGTCGGCTTCAGTATATTAACCAAGAGGTGACAGGTGTTGAACCTAGAAGGACATACAAGTCATTGTTAACACTTGCTGTGTATCAAGAGATATATTGTTTTTTGTTCACAAAGGTTCTTCTGACTGGAACAAGTTTTGAATTTGAACAAGCAGATCTTTGGGATTGATTGCGATCAACAGGTACAACGTTAGCCGCTTCTAACTAAGCAGCAGCGGATCAACTCTGAACCAGTGCAGATTAAACTGGCTAATATACTCTCAAAACAAGATAAATTGTCTGGCTTTTCTAAACCTAATTCTGTTTTTTTTTGCTTTGAAAAACCAAATAAGTTGTGGTAACACTTAAAAAGGGTCAGAGTAACCATCCTGAAATTGTTCATTAATGTCCAAATATTATCTCAGCTCCGTCTGATCCGTTAACAGATCATTTTACTTATAAAACCCCAGTGTACCCTGAAACTCAAATTGTTATAACTTAATTTCCAGTTTTTTCTGGTCTTTGGCTAATTGTCTGGATTGGATAAAAGCCTAAATCAGACTTTGGAAAACTCATTTTCTGAGGAATAATAGCTTATTTAGTTTTTTTTTTGTCATAGTCATCCAGTTTTGTTTCTAATCAGGCACCAGGGAAGTTTCATGCCTTCTTCCCTGATTAAACTGGAGATATGTTTTAGAAATCCTGAAACTCTCCCTTAATGTTACACGATTTGGGTTTTAAATGTGAGGTTTAATTAGAATATAATGCAAACGTTCTTGTTATCTTAAAACAGTTGTATCATTTTCCTTCTAACTTGTTTTGAAAGCACAGGTTCCCATCATTTCCACTGCATTAGTTCCTTATTAGACTCATTATTTTGGCCTTTTTGACTAAAAACACGCATCACATGAGCATTTAAAGGAATCTGACTTTGATTACCTTTTTTTTTTTTTTTCCTTTTGCAGGTTTCAGGATCCGACATCTTGTTTCTTGCTAATGCCCCAATCGTCCAGCTGTGAAAGTAAAATGACTGATATTAAATCATTTCCCACTTCTTATTATGGTTGCAGTTCTTCTGATGGCAGTTTTTGTTGTTGTTGTAAATACTTGTTTGTCCCCATTTTTTCTGACGTTACCTTTTTTAGGGGGAAATACTCAGATTTCTTTTTCAGTTCTTAAAATAAGTATGTAATTAAAGTCCCCAAAAAATAAACTTGAATAAGGCAACATTTTGTGGTGATATACTTTATTCCTTGTAATCTGTATCATCTAAAAACCAACGCTCGGGATGTTGAAGGGGAAGGATGAGATTATGTTTGATTTGCAACAGCAGAACATCACGTCTGCATTATTGTTTCTGTTTTAAAGTTTGTGATTAAAAGCAGCGATAGCTGTGTGTGCTCTGGGTTTATAGACAGATACTGTTATTAACTAGACCGGTTTCTGAGATATAGTATTGAATGCCATACTAGGTTCTTATTTTTTCTTTTATTTAAAGAGAGTAATGGTACATCCCAAACTGTGATTGAAAGAATTTGTGTGCATTATAAAATTATCCTTACAATTTATTTTAAAGTTGACCTTAAGGTCGAGGAAAAAAGTTGTGAAATATCCCTTTACGTCTCTGATTAATGTCAGGTTTCACAATTTGTTAAATCTGAAGGTAATAAAACCTAAGTGTTGTTTTTTTTGTTTTTTTTTTCTAGTGTCTAAAATGGGAATGTAATGAAAACTGCTGGAAAAAAGTGTGGACTGAATTTAAATCTGGAAGAACAGGGATTTTTTTTAAGTTAATGAGTGAAAACCTTGGGTACCAGTAATGGATGGAATTTATGAACTCCACTTAACGCGAATCATAGAGCACAAATATCTATAACATCCTCCATTCATATGGCTCAAAACGACTTTGTGTACCAACAAATATACAGGTAAAAGCCAGTAAATTAGAATATTTTGAAAAACTTGATTTATTTCACTAATTGCATTCAAAAGGTGTAACTTGTACATTAT
>JAUZNJ010033575.1:0-13103 GCA_034780135.1 Jordanella pulchra | reverse complement strand
CATCCAGTCAGTCTAGTCTTAACCTGATGACTTGATTGGATGAATGGAGTCTAGTGCTGCTACTGCTTGGGTGGAAAGAAAACCAGCAGCCACACGACCCTTTCTGGAACCACTTTGACACCCCTGTTCTACAGGATTCAGTGTGAAAAGTTATCTTCCCCTCCACATTTCAATAACTCAGAACTACTAGGTTTGACACTCAGTACTAAGCTCTATCTTAATGTAATAGGATGCATGCTTCTCATATACGTAGGTCTGTTTTTACTTAGTCTGTCCCTAATAGTTCTTCAAAAAATCTCGAGGAATCTTCCAGAAGGTCCGTTCAGGCGGATCCAGCTGAAACAAAGAATTTAGAGCTCACAACATGGCCTCTACAATTTGGCTGGACATGAGGTAGCTGGAGCTAATGATGCCTGCCAGTCTACTGTAGCAGTCTCTACAGACACAGATGGAAACAACAGGTTGTTGATCAGTTGGCTCGGTGGGCATTAGCATTCAGTCCAGAATTTTTCTTAAAACAATCAACACTTGAATCCGAAAGCTTATTTCAGATGAAAAGACAATAAAAGACAAAATATCTATTCTGCCTTTTTTTCTTACTTGCAGAGCAATTATTAAGCACATCTGAAAAGAATCAGTTTGAGACCCCTGCTGTAGAACAGGCTTCCCCAATCTCGGTCCTGGAGGGCCGCTGTCCTGCAGCTTTTAGAAGTTTCCCTGCTTCAGCTCAGCTGATTCTGATGACTGCTGTTCAGCAAAAGTTAATCACCTATCAATGGAAATCAGCTGTGCTGAAGCAGGGAAACCTCTAAAAGCTGCAGGACACCGGCCCTCCAGGACCGAGATTGGGGATGCCTGCTGTAGAACATTCGGCGATTTATCTCCACATTAAAGCAGGTTCCTAACCGTTATCTAACTTTTACAAACTCAGCTACATAAAACTGCATGCACATTTTGTTGATGTATTTACCAGACTGTAAATTGTGAAGCTGTTTAGTTATGATGCCTTAATAAACAGAAGATAAATGCGGATTTTTGTGCTGTTTGACCAGAAAATCACATGTCAGAACAAAGTAAAAGAAAAGATTGTATTTTAAAGATTAATAGGCCATGTATTTATTTATATCTTGCATTACTCTTGAAAATAAATATGAAATCTACGTATGTAAGCTTGAGTATTAAGCAAACAACATGACAACAAGAAGCTTAATAAATCTGCTTTCCTGGTATTTATTTAATATTTTTTTGTTGAGTTGGGACAAAAGATGTTCCATCTGGAGTAATCATTGGTCTTAAATGTGACAAAAAAAATGTTTTTGTATCTGTCACTTTATAGACTCTTTCAAAGCCTCTGCTTTCGTTCTTCTTTTACCAGAAGCACACTGCTGTTTTTTGTATAATTTGGCTTTCAGCTGCAGCTCACTGCTAAAATGTTCTCTGACTTATTAAGACTCAACAAAAAATCTTTTCTTTTTTTTTACTGTTTAGAGATTAAGTTTATTTTGAAAAAAGAATTATGAAAGTGGTTTTCTTATATTCTGTATTCATTTTTACTTCCTTTTATACTTTACTTTCTTTTATACTTTTCTTTTATCAGAACTTACCATTTAAATGTCATATCAGATGTTATTAGGGAATAATGTCTCCGTACTTGAGGAGCCATTTTACCAAGTACCTGCTTCACTCTTACTTTAGTAATGTCTTGGATGACTACTTTCTACTTTTGCTTGTTTAAGAAATATATTAAAGTAGTGCTACTCTTACTTTGGTGAAAAGGTTTGGATGTTTAGCACACCATTTGTTAATTTTCTGAGAAAGCTGGAAAGGTCCTTTTTCTTTTTTTTCCTTTTTTTATTGATTTTCAAAACTTTATGTGAACATCAACAAAACAAAAACAACCCACCCCAAATCAACAAGGAGCACTGCAGTGTACACGTAAAAACATAAATAATAACATACATACAGCCTACATACACAAAATACAGACAGACGTTCACAGGCATGGTTCAAAGTAGTTGAAACTGTTGGAGAGCCAAATAAACGATATACTGAGTGTAAAAAAGAGGAAAAGAAAAAAAAATAAATTAAAAAAATTACATTCGCCTTAAGAAACATTGCAGCGGGCTCCAGATCCTCCAGAATTTGTCTGACTTTTGATGAAGGTCATGGGTCAATTTTTCAACTGAGACAGTAGCAGAGATTTGTGAAAACCACATATAAACTGTAGGAGCCTGTGGTGCATTTCTTAGCCAGAAATAAGAGGATTACAAGTAGATTTTTTTGTATCTGCATTAAGTAGAATTTCTGGAGCATGATTAAAAAGACAGAAGGAGGGAGTTAGTGAGAACTGTTTACCAATGATCTCTTGTATCATCAGATGAACTGCTTACTAGAAAATTTGAATACTACTGCAAGACTAAAATAAGTGAATAAATGTGCCCTTGTGCGTTTCAGATTTATGACACAGATCTGAAGCATCAGGAAACATCCTCCGAAGGCGAACAGGTGTATAATAAGATCGGTAGAAGAATTTGAAGTTTTGCTCATGTATAGAGACCGAGGTGCAGTTTGGGAAAACCCCATCACAGATTTCCTCCCATTCTGCAAGATCGAACGTCAGCCCTGAGTCATTCTCCCAAACCAGCTTCATAGCATCATAACCTGAGGAGTCAGAGCCAGATAATAAGCTATATATCTTAGAGATAAATCCTTTAGGACATTTGGTGACAACAATTATATTCTCTAACGCTGACAATTTTGTGTGTAATTTTCCTGTCCTCCAGAGAGAGCTCACAAAATGACGGATCTGTAGGTATTTATAGAAATCTCTATTAGAAATGTTAAAATTTGTTAATTTTATTTGTTTAAAGGGTTTAACAGAGTCAGAGTCCTGTATGTCCATAATCTTTGACAGTCCCTTGGATGACCATTCAGACAAAGCAATACTCCTAATCTCTGCTAGTAAATCTGGGTTTAGAGTTAATGATGACCAAGAAGAAAGGGTGGAAGAAATATTTAGATATTTCTTTACATCTCGCCAGACCAGCAAAGTATTATAAACAATGAAGTTACTTCTGAGATGGACTATTTGGTCTATGACGTTTATAAAGAAAAGAAAATCAAGTTTGCTGGGGAGACAGGATCAGGATTCCAGATCTATCCATAAAGAGTTCTTTCTATTCATAAACCAATTTGAAATGATTTGAAGTTGTGCTGACCAACAATAAAGCTGCAGGGATGGTAGCGACAAACCTCAAAGATGTTTTGGCTTAGTTAATATAGAAATTTGACTCTTGGGTGTTTGTTATGCCAGGCAAAGTGAAACAAATGAGAATTTAGTGATTTGAAGTGAGCAGGGGAAAATAACAAGGAAGATTTTGATAAAAATAGTTCAGTCTTGGAAGAATGTTAATTTTTATAGTATTGATTCTCCCTAAAAAAGAGGTTGGCGGGGGGATTTTATCAAATCATTTTTTATCTTCTGAATTAAAGGTGAGTAATTAGTTTCAAAAAGATTATTCAGATCAGGTGTAACAAAAAAAACCATATCCTTGAAGTCTCACATACACACTTGAAAATGAGATTGTATAAACCTTTCTTGGGGGATGCTGAAAGGAGTGAAACTTCACTGTTTTGACTCCATTCAGTATCTCAGGGTTTATTCACATGTATCTGCTGCTATATTTAAAGGACACCTTAAATACATTAAGCCTTAAAACTTTAACCTTCATCAGAGATGGACCCTTAAATCCCTTTTCCTTTTTCATTTGCTTAAGTTTACTTGTGCCTATTTTCAGTAGTGTTTGGGGTTTTGTATTTATTAGATATAATAATACTAATAGGGATTATTAGCTAATGAATGTACCACTGTATTTTGATCTGTGGTCGTTTGTGGTTATTTTATATAGTGAGTGATTTGTCACTCAGGCCGGATTCACCCTTTTTGGTTGTCGGTTGAATGAACAGAGCCATTTTCTTGGTTGTTGATTAGTAACAATTGTATACTTTTTTTTTATTTTCATGGCATTGGTGGCTCATTTTTCAGACAGTAGGCTGACAGAAAAGGGGGTATGAGAGAGGGGGAAAGACATGCAGGAAAGGACCACAAGCCGGATTCAAGCCTGGGTCGCCCGCATCGAGGATTAAGGCCTCCGTACATGGGTCATGCGCACTAACCACTGCGCTTTTTTTATATTTGTATGTACAATTGATCAAGAACTTACAAATACCTAAAGTTACTCACAGGATTTTTTTAGAGTTTCTAAATCAAGTTTTATAGATACAAATACCCAGACCTACACACAAACAGGTTTACAAAAGGTACACGCCCAGTGTTACATGAGCACAGGTAAATCAGTTCTGTTTCCACTCCATATCAAAGAGCTCTCCAGCTCTGCAATAGCTTCTTATTATGTAATATGTTTGAAAAACCCACCAAGAAGGTCCAGGCCTCATGGTTGCAATATAAGCCCAAAGAATGAAGCATCTGAATAATGGGGTCTCTGTGGACCTTGAATATGGGATATGCTTCATCCTGGGAAATGAAAGTTTAACAATGACAAGTTTTCTCAATTTAAATTGTCAAAGCTTAGCTGCAACTCAAGCCTTTCTGTAACTTTAATTAAAATAAGAAGTATATCTCTGAAGTAGAAATAAGACTTTTCATGTTGAAATAATCACACGTTATATTAATCAAGATAAAAAACTAAAATGTACTTTAATTTCAATTCAAAGCACTTTTTCTGCAATATGAATAAATATTTTACTTCTTAAAAAGTCTCCTTCATACAGATTGTTTATCTTTTTATCCAAATGGGTATTTTTTCCACAAGGAAAACATTGGAGAATCCTAAATGAACCATGCAGAGGTTAGATCTCCAGTATTCCTTTACCCACCTTTGCTTACCTGGTATACAGTCACATGACCCATCAACAAGTGAGCATGTCGCTCCACTTTTACATCTGCAGCTTCCAGAGCAGTGAACTCCATTCGCCTGAGCAGGGCATGGCACTGAACACTTTGAGCCCTGAGGAGTTGAATGAATAAACAGAAGAGGAGTGAGTGCAGGAACTCCATGTAATTCATTACTGAACATTACTTTCAGTTTTTAAAATAAATATTCTTATTCCCAAGTACTTCCTTGTTTCATTTACCATTATTACCATTATATGCTGAGCATAGAGAGAATATTTTACTTCTTCTTTATAGTAACTCAGCTTTTTACCCATAACATATTTTACTATTAGAAAATGTATTCATTTTCTTTAAGCTGTGACACATTTGTAAGAAAAATATATGAGTGGTTCCTTTAAAAAATATTAAAGAAGCTCAACAGGCTGTTACAGAAGGCTGGTTCTGAGATGATTTCGTCATAAAATGAACGTTTTGGACAGCAAGGAGCATCCTCTTCATGAGGACGTTAAACACAAAGAGTGTCTTCAGTCAGAGGCTCCTCATTAGCTAAGACAGACTGCTACAGGCGATCCTTCCCACCTAAAGCATCAATATCTACTATTTTTGAAATGAAAATAATATGAAAGACTGGAACCATAAATGTCTGTATATCATCTTATGACATGAAAACTGGCTCAGACCTCGTCTGATTAACTGTTTCTTTCCCAGTCAGTCAGTTAGTGCTAGAAAGTATTTATAGATTAGTGCTTCTATGTTCCTTTTCTATGCCTGCTTCTGTCTCCTTGAACCCCAGTTTTTCACTGCAGCAGGCGGCTCACACTGAGCCTGGTTCTGGTTCTGATGGAGATTTCTAACAGTTCAAAGGGTAGTTTCAGAGTTGTGGCTAAAACCAGCAGCGCTGTATTTACTATAATTAAGTCTACAAAGAGTCAGGCGGTCTTCCCCACTTGAGCTGCTCCCCATCTCATGTAAAACTGTGACAGTACCAGCTTCGCACAGCCATCATACTGCTTCTTCACTACAGCGAATTCAATTTTAATATATAAGTTGTTATCTTTTTGAACCTAGAACAAACAGAAGAAGAAATGTGCATGAAATACTTAAATTTACCATAAAGCCAGAGGTGCAGGTGCATTCTCCAGTAACAGTGTGGCAGTCAGCTCCATTCTGGCACTGACACAATTCACTGCAAGATTTCCCATAAAATCCTGGTGTGCATGTCTCATTGCAGTAAAGTCCTGACCAACCAGCCAGACATGTGCAATCCCCTGACATCGAGTGGCAGCTAGTAAAAGAGAAAACATAAGAGACGTTAACATCAAATCAAAACACGGCACTGTAGAGGTGCATTCCTACCGAACGCGGTGTCCGTGGCCAGGGACGTGGTTTTACACAGTACCCAAATGCGAACCATGAAGGGAGGAGCAGTGGAGCGGCCAGCCGTGAATTCCCCACGGAGAGTTGAAATTTCAGGGACACCGAGTTCAGTCTGAATGCACCTTAATACACAACTAAACTGAAATGGTTTAGGCACTTTTCTTTCAGAAACATTTAGCTATATGCCCATTTCTCATTGGACTCAGATAAGCCGAACCCTTCTCCTGAATCAGTCTTCTCTTGGATACTCAACAGGATTGCAGCTCAGAACACACTATCAAAATACTACGAAGCTTGACCACATTTCTTCACAAGTAAGGTCGCTTTAATTATTCTCACAATTCTCATGTCTGAATTTCTTAAACTCACCAACTTCCCTTGCTGTCCCATAGTGAGACATCAACCTGAACCGCTCAGACCCATTCTGATTTATCTGGAAATTTGAATAAACTTCTTTAACTATCTTTTCTCCTATGGTGTTCTGCATGTGGGTTAAGCAAATGGACCCAAACAGGACAGAACACAGGCCAACAATTTAGCCCTTCAGTCGCCACGAGGAGAACTTTGTCAGAACAACATTCATTACTTCAGTCCCACAAGTCAGCCCTGCGTGAGCCAAGCACCTGTCAAACCAAACCCAACCTGTTACGAGGATATGTAATTTGCGGACCCAGATACAAGCCAGACAGCAAGGAGCGTTTCAACAGTTTATTAAACTAGTTCTCCCAGGTCAGTGACGGGAAGGAGGCCTTTGAGCAGACGTGCGCCCACAGAGGGGCCTTGGAGCAGACGTGCGCCCACTCAGGGACCTTGGGGTCTCCAGACGGCTCAGAGTGGCCTTAAGGGTCTCCAGACGGCACAGAGCGGGTACATGGGGTCTCCAGATGGCTCAGAGCAGAAACAGAGACCTCAGCAGGACTCAGAGCAGAAACAAGGGGTTCTGGCCAGGGAGAGAGGGATCTGAGTGAATCAGACTGAGGAGAACACTAATTCAATTCAATTCAGTTTATTCATATAGTGCCAAATCAAAACACATGTCATCTCAAGGCACTTCACAAAGACAGTTCAAAGACTAGTCTGACCTGGCCGAGATATGAAGAAACTAGGTGGTTCTGGCTGAAGAGAGAGGACACTATCAGACTCAGCAGGAAGAAAACTATGGGGGTCAGAGGACTGGACACTATGTGGATCAGAGAACTGGACACAAAAAGAATCTAGCTGATGAGGAGGAACACTAGCAGAAACAGACTCAGAAAAGGAGATACTGACTAAGACAGAATCAGAAAAAGTCCTGGAGGAAGTAGTGCTGACACAAACAGACTCAGGAGGGGCTGGATATAGGTAGGATAGGTAGGGTTAGGTTTTGGAACAGATGGCTGACAGAGAACATGTTCTGAAACAACATGCTGACAGAAGGCTTCAGGTTCAGGAGACAAGGATTCTTTTGGAACTGATAGAGCAGGCAAAAACAGACAAAAATCATATGTATCCCCATAGAAAAAATCCAACAACTGTGAGTCCTGGATGTGAGGAGCTCTTGCTGCTGGGGGTGGGAACAGATTCGGGGATTGAACTCGGGATGATAACTACTGATCATGTCGGAGGTGGCTGAATCGACGTGGAGCAGGGAGGACACTAACCATACCTCCAGGACAGACTGAAACAACTGACCCATCTGAGAGGAGGTGATTGAACCGCGCCTCCAGCAGTGACGTTTGAGCTCGGAGGAAGTGATCCTTTCAGCGGGAGAAAGAGTTTCGGAATGATTCGGATCATTATGAACCAGTTCAGATGCCGAGACACACGGCTCTCGACTGGGATCGGGAAGCGGTCACGTGAGCTGGTGAACGAGGAAGTGAAAGTTCCGACCGGGGTTGTTTACGCAGCAGCGTTACATGTTCTGGAAAAACTGACTGATGGGGAAAATGTGACTGCGGCGAGACTGGATGACAGGGCGTATCAGGATCATATACAGGACTGGTTTGCTGGCGAAGGATCTGATTAAAATTAGAACCTAACTGAAGGAGGGAGTTATCAATGCCTGCGTGCCACTAAAGATCTGGTGATGGGTCCATAACAGGCCAGATTATTCTGTAACAAGGATATTTAACTGGCGGACCCAGGTACAAGCCAGACAGCAAGGAGCTTATTACCAGTTTATTAAACTAGTTCTCCCGGGTCTGTGACGGGAAGGAGCAACAACGACAAGATTTTCTGGAGGGAGATATGAGGCGTTAGTGTTCGGCCCAGGATGATGAGCTGATTTGCAGGTAGGAGAGTGAGGGTTACTGACCTCAGTGGAAACGGAGGATGAGTCCAGAAGTGCGGCTGTCCAGCCAGCACGTGAGCGGTCTTGTTCCTGGGAGGAGGATTTTGACTTTGGCTATGCAGGTAGGAAAACCAGCTAGCCTTTCTGAGGGACATTCTGAATCGAGGTAGGGATGAGCAGAAAGGAGGTCAGAGCCGGGAGGTCAGATGTCAGAGAAGTATCCAGTCGGTAATACAAAATCCAAGTAACTAGGAGGCAGAAGACACAGAAATAGATCCAACAGGGAAACAGGCAAAAGGCAAGGTCTTGATCTGGAACAGGTCGTAACGGGAAGGCAGACAGAAGATACGCTGGAAAACTCTCACCATAGGGCTTGAAATAATCTGGCGCCAGACTCTGGTCAAAAAGAGGGTTATATAGGTTGATGTGTAAGTGGAGCTGATTAGAGTGATGAGAGCTAAGCAGCTGGGGATGACCAGAGAATGACTGATTCACAGAATCATGACACAACCAGCATCTGACAAAGTTAACCAAACAGATCTACAGATCCATCTAAAGAGTTCTTTCCCGCAGACTTCATCTTCGGATCCTGCAGTAGTCCCTGACTCGGATCCCCCAAGCTCCAGGTCAGGGACCACTGACCCGGATCTCGGGTCCAAGTTTTCTGAAGTCCGACCCCCTAATCCTGAAAAATTCTCTGGAGATTTGTCCAGGTCAGGCTCTGGATTGGGCTGAGGCCAAATTTCCTTCTCCATCCAGTTTTGGATGGACGTTTCATGAGTTGTTGAAAGAGTTTAAATAGGTTTTCAGACAAGAATCAGATAGGACATCCACTCCCCAGAGTTGTGCAAGATAAAACAGGGTCAGCAAACGGTGGCAGATTTCGCCATGGTCTTCAGGATTAAAGCAGCTGCCTCAGGCTGGAATGTTGCAGTGTTAAAGGGTGCATAATTTCATGCCTTAAATGTGCAAGTCAAGGATGAACTGGATACTTTGGATGAATCCGAAACATTGGAAGAATTAATTCATCTGACCATTCGGCTAGACAACAGGATCCGGTCTCAAACCAGGGAGAGAAACCAAAAGGATCTACCAGGTAGAACATTCTCTTCTCCCAGTCAATCTTCATCTCCTCAAAGTTTCCGAGATCCAGAACCTATGCAAAATGGACATACACGTCTCAGGGCAGGAGAGAGGAGCAAAAGAATGTCTTGACGCCTTTGTACTGTGGGTCTGCGGGTTTGTACTGCATTTTTTTGTTTTTTGGCCAGTGCGGTTTAACGCCCAGGTCCACCAGTAGAAGCGAGGAGGCAGGTGGACCGTTTATTGAAAGATGAATCTCCTCGCTTTCTATTCACTGCCACCTTGCTCCACAATAAGCAGCTGGTCCCATTGTCTGTCCTTATTGACTCGGGTTGTAAACAGAACCTCATAGACTCAGCATTAATCCAGTAATTGACCATAAAAACAGTCCCACTCACTGTCCTTCTTGTCACCGCACTGCATGGTAAAGCCCTTCCTCAAATTACCCATCAAACTAAACCATTGCATTTAATTATATCTGGAAACCATAGTGAAGTAGCCCCATTTCTTATTTTTCCTTCAGCCAACTCATCCTTTTAAGATTTAAGTGGTTACAACAGCATAATCCAAACATCAACTGGACTGACAAACAAATTGAAACCTGGTCTACAATGTGTCACTCATCTTGTCTTTGTTTTGCAGTTCCCCCAGGTCCCTCTCCAGCAGAACCACAAGAAGAAGACCCTCCTCATCTGTCTCATATTCATCTTGAGAACCATGACTTAATGCCAGTTTTCAGTGAGTCAAAAGCTCTCTCACTTCCTCTTCACCGTCTTTACAATTGCGTTATGGACCTAGAAAGATGGTTCACAACGACCCTGCAGTGATTTCTGAAGGCTGAATTAGACAACTGGCAAAAATAAATATCCACTCCATCTGTTGTCATCAGCTTTTGAACCCGTTCATGAGGCTACTATTTTCATCAAATTAGACCTAAAAGAATGCATATTACTTAACCTGAATCTTCCAAGGGGCAATGAAAAATGGCTTTTAAAACTACCATTGGTCATTTTGAGTATCTGGTCATGACATTTGGACTGTCTATTGCACCAGCATTCTTTCAAGCCCTGGTTAATGATGTCCTGAGAGACTTCCTGAATGAGTTTGCTTTTGTTTACCTTGATGACATCCTAATCTTTTCCCTGGAAAACAAACTCTACGTTAAGGTGGTGAAATACAAGTTCCAAAAAAACTCTGTGTCGTTCCTTAGATTCATACTCGGGGGCGGACAGGTTAGGCAGACAGAGGAAAAGATCAAGGCTGTTTTGGAGTGGTGAACCCCTGAGACACGGAAATAGTTGCACAGATTCTTAGGTTTTGCTAATTACTATCACCACTTCATTCGCAACTATATTCAAACAGCTTTACCCGTAACAGCTTCAACTTCTACCAAGACCACTTTCAGTTGGACTCTGGAGGCAGACGGCGCTTTCAGGAAATCCGATCAGCCCGATCCCTTGAAACAAGGAGAAGGAGCTGTTATGTCTCAAGTTTCACATCATGACTAACATGACTCATCCCTGGGCCTTTTTCTGTCTCAGGTTGAGGATCTAACTATGATGTGGGGGATTGGGAACTCCTGCCTATTAAGCTGACTTTGGAGGAATGGCTGCATTGGTTGGAGGGAAGTGGAACATCACTTGCTGGTTCTGACTGATCACAACAATTTGCATTATCTCAAACCTCCCAAGAGACTAAACCCTCATCAGTCCTATTGGTCATTGTTGTTTTCCAGATTCAACTTCCCTATTTCTTACAGTCTTACCAAAACATCACGCCTTCCACTGATTTCGTCATTGGCTTACCTCTTTCCAAAGGTATGACCATTATTTTTATTATTAGTGACCATTTCTTGAAGGCCTGCCATTTACTTCCTCTAAAGAAACTTCCAACTGCGTTTCAGACTGCCCAACTCCTTGTTAAGCATGTTTCCGCCTACATGGTATCCCTCAGAAAATTCTGTCAGACCGAGGCTCACAATTTATTTCACAGGTTTGGAGAAGGTTCTGTTCTGCTCTTACTGCAAAGGTTTCTCTAACTTTTGCATTCCACTCACAGACAAATGGTCAGAAGGAAAGAATGAATCAAGAACTAGAGTTGACTCTCCGTTGTTTCACCTCCACAAACCCAGCCAACTGGGGTCTCCCATGGGTTAGGTATGCTCATAACGTTTCCACAGCTACTGGTCCATCTCCCTTAGAAACATCTCCAAGGTATGAGCAACCATTACTCTCCACCGAGGAAAGACATTGCTGTGACCTCAGTTCATCATTACATTTGTTGATCTCGGAACATCTAGAGGACCACCATCAATGCTCTCAACAATAGACCGCAAAATAACTCCCACACCTGTCTACTCCCATGGACAGAAGGTTTGGTAGTCCTCCCAAGAGATACCCTTAAAGCCTGTCAAAAAACTCTCTCCCAGGTTTATTACCCTGTTTGAGATTGAGACTATCATCAGCCCACCTGTTGTTCAACTTTGACTCCCTGCCTCTGCACATTCATCCTATCTTCCATGTCTCTCAGATCAAATCCGTCAGGATCAGCACACTGTGCCCTCCTTCCAAGCCCCCTCCTCCCACCCTTGACATTGATGGCCATACCGCCTATTCTGTCGCTAGGATCGTTGACTCCCGTCGGAGAGGTCGTGTCTGGCAGTACCTCGTTGACTTGGAGGGCTACAGTCGAGAAGATTACTCTTGGGTACCGGGATCTTTTCTTTTGAACCCTTCTCTCGTTAAGGACTATCGTGCTTCACTGCCCTTTTGCTCTTCCCGGTCGCCAGGAGGCAACCATTGAAGGGGGGTTCCACGGTGTTTGTTTCTTTTTTCAGGTTTTTGGGGGTTTATTTTTGTGTTGCTGCTCCACCAGATGGTGCCTAAGGCTGCTCTCCTGGAGACTTGCTCCTGATCTCATGCACCTGGCTGCAATCATTTCATGACCTCCTGGAGTATGAGAGAAGCTGAATGAAGCTGAATAGAGATAGGGTGAGGAGCTTGGTCATTCAGGAGATGCTCAGAGTTGAGCCTTCTCCTTCATATCAAGAGGAGTCCACTGAGGTGGCTTGGGCATCTTTTTTGGATGTCCCCTGGACGCCTCTCTTGGGAGGTGGTTCAGGCATGTCCCACCAGGAGGAGGCCCAAGGGATGACCCAGAACACCTTGGAGGGACAATGTCTCTCAGCTGGCCTGAGAGTGGCTTGGGCTTCCCCCTGGAGGGGGAGTCTGGGGAGAGGGAAGTCTGGGAGTCTCTGCTGAGACTGCCAAGACTGCTGAGACTGCTCCCCCTGCGAACCGGTCCCAGATTCAGCGGAAGACAATGAGTACAAGAACAATAAAATAGAAATGTTGCTTTTTTATCAACCAGTCTGATCTTCTGGTCAAATCAAAATCAAATCAAATTTTATTTGTATAGCACATTTCAGCATCAAGGCATTTCAAAGTGCTTTACATAATT
>JAUZNJ010033574.1:0-13103 GCA_034780135.1 Jordanella pulchra | reverse complement strand
GAGCTATGATTCCTAAACCCTTTCTCCGATTTGGATGTGGAAACTCTCATATTGCAGCTGGGAGTGTGCACTTTCAGTCCATATTATATATATAATTGTATTTCTGAACATGTTTTGTAAACAGCTAAAATAACAAAACTTGTGTCACTGTCCAAATATTTCTGGCTTTGATTAAATTTTCTCTAAAAAAATCATTTTACTTTTATATAATTATGCTTTTTATTCAGATGTATAGCAATAACTGTCGTTTAGACCCACATGAAACTCTTAAACATTTAACATTTTAGAAAAGGGCAAACTTATATATTTATTAGAAAACAAGATCATGTTTTTAGACTATTCATTTTCACAGACTTCACATTATCGACGCACGAGTACATCTTCAATGAGTGTAATACCCTTGTACTGCATATGTAGAAATTAAACTCATCAGTCATTAGACACAAGTCCTCAGTGCGACATTAATGATTAGACAATATTAATAGTAATAAAATAATTCATTATTACAGACGATGAAATCACAATATTTTAATGTCTCCAGATAAGAGGGATTGGTAAAGCAAATACATATATTCACCAAAAATGTTTTGATGTAGAAATGAAAATACTCTTGTTATTTCTTAACGTTTTGTTAGATTTAAAACAATATTTATTGAAGATGCTGCAGAACCTCTCTGGCTTTTAAAGTGAGAGAAACAGTTGAGTAAGACCTCACTAAGATTCTGTATATCCCAGCCAAAGCCTGATTACTGCTTTTTGCATAAGTTATTTGACATCTGGTGTGTTTGATGAAAAAAAGAATTCTGCGTTTGTTTGTTTTTTTAATCTTTTCACTCCCTTGTTCCAATAATTTCCTGTTTCTCCTTCACTTCCTGTCTGCTTCCACGCTATCTCCCTCTCACCTCTTTTTCCTCTCCCTTCTGAATACCTGGGACCGCTCTATCAAATGCATTAAATTACACCCATCACTGCCTCGCAACGGAGCTGAGAGCAGGAGCAAAGAGAAAAACGTTTGTTTCTAGCACCCCTCTCTCTTGGTGTGTGCTTCTTGCCTCTTTTCTATCTCCCAGAGGAGCATGTTAATAAAAAAAAACAGACAAGCAAATTAGGGGTGGCACATAGCTGTGCACCGAGGTTTGGGTAGGACTGACAGCTCAGGAGATTCATTCAGTCTCTGAGCTATGTTAAACATCTAATTGTATCTGATAGGTCTCTTGGGATTCAAATCATTCATAAAAGAAGAAGACATCCGACATTGTGTGACTCCCTTTCTGTTTAAACCACACACCTATAATTGGCTTTGTCCTAGAGGCCTGCATCGGATGTAACGCAGCTCATTTTCAGTCTCCAGAAACTGATCTTTTGCTATATTGTGTTTCCATTTTTGTCTCAGCATCCCTGGTGCACCATGTGTTTGGTTTTATCGATTATAGCTCACGTTGTGCTTTGGAAGGATGAAGTATAATGACCCAGGAAGGATTAAAAAAAACATATTGAAGGCTCTGAAGAAACACTTGAAGCTCTCTGTTTTCTTCCGTCGATGTCTGTCTTCCAGAGGGTACATGTATGCAGGTCTGGAGTTTGGGGCAGAGTGCTTCTGTGGGCACAAGATCCAGGCCCCCAACGCTTCAGATAGTGAATGCAATATGGAGTGTAAGGGAGAGAGGAGCAACATGTGTGGAGGAGCCAACAGACTCTCCATCTATAGACTGGAGCTGAGCCAGGAGTCTGCACGTCGCTGTGAGTCTCTGCTTCACACAATAAGCTCAAATGATGTTTTACATTGTAGCCCTTGATTTTGATTTATTCGTCAAAAAAAAATTGTAATTGAAATGGCAAATTGTCTAACTTGGAATTTGCGTTCTTAAAGTGAGGATTCCTATTGTCTATTATCCAGTAAGAGGAAGGAAGTCTGGAGTGGTGATGCAAACCATCATCCTATGCAGGGATTTCAGATTGCTGTGTCACAGCTTGATTTTGCCTATAATTCACCATAGTTAAAAACTGGTTTGTGACAAAAACTGCAGGTAAAAACACAAAAGCAACAGTTGACTTTGTATTTCCAGCTCCAGTTCTGACCAGCATTGTTACTTTCTTCTGTACACGTGTTACCAAATCAGTTTCTCCAAACAACTAAGTAAACAAGCCAGCTGTTGTTTCTCTGAATACCAAAATCACTACTTCACCATCCTTTTAATCATTTTCTGCCACCTCCATCTGTTTCCATACTTGCCAAGGATGAGAACAATAAGAAATAATATGGAAAAACATTTTTAAGACCAAATGTCTCTTCACTTCGCCTCCCTTCATTCTGCAATCACTTAATGCTGAGTGGGTTTATGCTCTAGATGTGTCTAGAGTTTGCTGATTTGTCTAACTTATAACTAGCTTTATGTACAGGTGACTTTGAGATGATACTGGTTAGCTCTCTAAATTATTTAATTACTAAAAAGGACTACTCATCTGAAAGCATTGTATACCAATCTACACCATCTTGGTTTTTATTGTGGGACTAGCGTGTCAGACATTGATGACAATAAATTGACTAATAAAGTGTCTGACACACTAGATGTGATTGTTATGTTTAACATTGTTATGCTTAATATTTATCATACAAGAATAATAAAGCAAACTGGCCATTTTAAAACTTGCTATTATTGCATGTTGATAGGCTTAAACTGCCTGAGTTTAAGAAAAATACCTGATTTCCTCCCTTGTACTCTGTGTGACACTTGCAATTGTACACACCTTCATATGTTTGGGGTTTTATAATGTGAGATGCCGCCACTACATTTGTTTAATATATGTTTCCTTTAGTTTTTAATGGGACGGCTGTAATCCCAGTGTTATCCATGAGCTTTTCCATAATGTAAGGACATCCACAAGGCTGAAGGCTGTCCTGATTCAGTACAGCAGTCTGGAGTTCTTTTCCTATTCACATTATTGTGATATTACTCTTGACCCATTAAAATGTAAAAGAAGATAAGCTAGGAGCTCAGCTAATCAGAGTCAGAGTGCCTGTATCTTGGTTGCACTGCTAAATCTCTGCAGTAAAAATCTGAGAGTTCTCGCTCTCCCACAGAGTGAGCTTAAGATATTTCAAAAGTAATTAGTTAGATACTCTTTTTAAAATTTAAAAAAAACAGGGAGTTACTAAAAAAAAATTCTAAAATACATTTACTGCTACACTTGGTCAAACAACAGACAAGGCCAAAAGTAAGACCAAACCAAGGAGAGAACCACTGTTTGCCACAACCATTTTGTCTGTTTGTATCTGGAGTCCCACAGGTTCTTAGCTCTGTCATTTTCCACCACCTTGGGAGGTGGCTCTCATTTTGACCTGGGGGTCTCCAAATTGTATTCTGCACAGATGTGTCTTTACACTATACCAACCACTTGGTTATGACCTTCCTTGTATTCCTTACCTACCAGTATCTCACACCCTGCTGTGTTGGATTCTTTCTGGGGCTTCTTTATACATCCTGCTTCTTGGATCTTATCCAGTATGGTAGATGTGGGCCCTTATTGCTTCGTCTCTTGGGGCCATCTTCCTGATGTATTCTCAGAGCTTGGATGTTTCATCTTCAATACTGGCACTGGTGCTCACTAGGCCTCTGCCTCCTTCTTTGCACTTATTGTATAGTCTGTGTACAGCCCCATGGGGTTTGCAATTAATGTTGTTAGAATGCTGTTGAACTACAGATACATGCATTCTAGGATCCATGTGTGGCATTGGGTCATAGACTTTCTTATAATCAACCCAGGCAGTGCACGATTTGTTTGTTTGGTTTAGTAGTTTCAGGCGACTGCAAAACTTTAAAGTAGGCTGGTAATAAATTTTTAATTTACATAAAAAGACATTTTATTGAAATTGTTTAACAAATATAAATAACTGTCTACTTTGGAGGTCAAAAGATTTGTTTTGTTTTTGGGTCATTGCCACAGTTTGAGGCTGGCTCCTCTGTTGTTTCCCTTTTTCATGGGAGATCTGTTCTAGCTATGAAGCCAGCCGTGCTCTGCATGTTAAACACTCAATGCCTGATGCTGAATCGCTGCAATGTAGCAGGAAAATCACTGACTGTTAGGAGAAAAAAAATGCATTACTTTAACCTGCTGTCAAAGTTTAAAATTTGTCATAAATGGATTTGGTCCAATGTTCTTTGTTAGAGATTTTTTTTCTTTGAAATCTAAAAAAAGCCTTTTAAGGTTAACTTTGAAGATCTTTCTTCCCTTATTTAATTTTTTTTCTTATTTTAAAAATAAACAATTGTTTCATAAATCTAATGATAATTTATCTTAAACCTCAAGCTTTTCTCATCTTGTTTTTTTCTCTTTGTTTATTTTCATTTCTGCTTTTTTGCCCTCGTGTTTGCCTTCCACCAATGTGCTGTGCAAGCCTTTTTATGCTCCTGTTTTACCTCTAGCCATCATCATCATGTGAGGCTTGTTCTGGCCATCAATGAGGAAACAAAGTTAATGTTATCTTGTTGCTGTTTGCGTTTTTAGCATCATGCAGGCTGTTGCTGTCACATATGTATTATTTTCAATTATTACCCGACTCGATCCTTTATATTATTGAAATATAAATACTTTATACAAAGAAGATAAAATTAAAAGGAGAAAATAAAACTCCTTATCCATTCTAAAGCCGGTTTAATATTCTCAGGATCATTGTCTTGTTGGGGTACTTCATTGTGTCCACTTTCCTAGTGTCTGATCCAAATTATCACCCTAAAATGAAGGGAAAAGGGCTGGAAAAGTTAAAAACAACCCAGACTAGAACTAGTCATAATATAAAAGGTACCAGACCACAACTATCACAGTGAAGTCAGCTTAACATACTCATTAAAATTTGGAGATACCCATGTGAACAAGTTAAATAGTTTGTTTTATATTCAGTTGAAAAGTAGTTTAACTAATCAGCCACAAGGACACGAACTATGTTTTTAAAAAGCCTTTTTAACCTAAGGAGACTTAAAGAAGCATGGAAGTGGTGAAACCATTGATTGCTTGCTTGGCTGACCACTGCATACTGATGAATCATGTTCTTGCCCTTTAAATTCTTTTTAGGAACCTCAAAGCTGGTTATCCAGAATGTAATTTGTCTCTCCATGATACCATTTACTCCTCGCCTTTTCTTTCTGGAATTGTGCACACTCATTTCCTTCTGTGGAAGGTGAGATGACCATGTGGGTCTTTATGTCTAAAAAGTTAAGCGCAAAACCTGCTACCAAGATTTAACCTCAAATGAGCAAAATAGCTGAAATGTGAGCATTGGATGTCCCAGTAAGACTATGCTGTTTTATGCAATAAAAAAAAAATCATAAACTATATCATATCATATATACAGCATATGTATGAAAACGGGTCAGTATGAGAACAAGCTGCTTTACCAGTGTTTTAGGAAACTCAATCACTATAGCAGTGGGGGTGCATAGAAAGTTGAACCATTTATATTAAATTGTTTATTGTGACAAACCTCTGTTCATTCAATGTGAAAAACATGAAGTTTAAAGAGCGTTAAAAGAAATCCAAAGCAGTTATGTTGTTTTGATTATCCATGGTGGATCCTTCAGCTCCGATGGAGAACCTACGGTTAAAGGCCATCATCACACTGCAGGGTTGTAAAGCACTGTTAGTGCCTCTGTCTGCTGCCAGGTCAGGACCTCTGCGGATTGGTCAAGAGTCCCATGGGGATCTCATCATCAGGGGTCAGTGGCTGGGAGTCGTTTTGATGGAAGCTGTGCCCAGTAACCAAGAGACTGGATTCACCCCTGTGTGTTTTTCCTCTGCTAGAGAGTAACACCCTGCCTTGTTTTTATCTTGTTTAGATGGCAGTGCCATTTTTAAGGGCTGTTTTCATCGGCCTGACAATGTCACAGCAGCTCTTCCCTTTAGTGCTGTAATCCAAAACATGTCTGTGGACAAGTGCGTGGACATGTGCACCGAAAAGGTGAGTGAGCTCCTCTTATGTGTGTATGTGTATGGTGCGAGGCTTTACTTGCTATCATAATGATGTTTGTTGTACCTCAGGAGAAATCGTTGGCAGCTCTGGCTGGAGAGCGATGTTACTGCGGCTTTCCAACTCCTCTCTTTTCCCTTCATGAGCTGGAAGAAGAGGACATGTGCCTCCAACGGTGCCCCGGAGAAGAGTTTGAAAGCTGTGGAAATGACAAGTTCTTTGTGGTGTACCAGACACAGGTTCAAGGTAGGGTTTGGTGTCTCTTGACTGCACAGTCACTAGCACTTTGTGGAAGACAGACGAGAATAGAGGCTTGTCGAGCAAGAAAAGGTGTTTACCACATCCTGTGTTCAGTTTCAATGTAGGTGTTTTTGTTTAGCAAAAACTTTAATCAACTTCCTAATGATGCATTTCTTCATATTTTAGATTGTAAAAAAAATAAATATCCCAGTTACTATTTCTGAATACTTTTGTAAAACACTTTCTGCATTTATGTCAAGTGTAGGCATTTTGTTAACACAGTCTAGTGCTATTTCTGCTCAAGGTTGAACTAAAGGGATCTTCCCTTAGCTGCCTTTGTGGCATATTATTCTTATTCATCTGATTTCCTCAGGCACTAAGACACTGATAAATGACAGTACTTGAGAAAAAAAAACTGTTCTGCAGTCTCAGAAGGCTTTTTACCCTGAAACATTCACTTTCAACCTTGTGCATACCTCCCTAGGAGTCAAAACCTGGTATTATGATAAAAACTGAAATGTTGTGTATTTGTTAGAAACTAAAGGAAAAAAGCTCATCTTCAAGTAGCACAAATTACAATTTAGTTAGTATTTAATATCTTGTATTTGGCTTAAATAAATCAATGCCATTACAGGAAAGACATCAAAACTGATTAAACTCAAGCAGGTTGTGTGTTATACTGCAGGTACAGATACAGAAAATGTACAAGCTTTGTTTCATAATACCCAGAATTACCCGATAAATTCAGCCTACAGAAACTTATTTCTGGCCCTTTTACATCTTGCCATTAAGGAAGTATGAACATGTACTAACTCTTTGCTTATTAATGTTTATCGGGTTGCTACCAAGTTTCTGTATTTTTTTCTGAATGATCTGTGAGTCATAAAAAATAGCTGATTAGTTAAATCCATAGATGTGCGCTTATTTAAAATAGAATCTTCTCTTGCATCAAAATTTTGGCATCATAAAATAAGAACTTTTAAATGCAAAATGAAAACTGATAATCCGCTAAAAAAAGAATCAATTTAGGATAAGAAATAAGATGCAATCTTTGTAGGAAAGGATTATTTTATCGTCTTATTCAAAGGTGGCAACATGTCTGCAAAACTCAGAGAGTTGCTTCTAGAACTAAAGAGCAGTGGGTCTATTAGGTCTCAAACATATTTCGAACCAATGAAAATTACTTGTTTTATGTTTTGAGCTAGAATGAATTCTGAGCAATGGTTACATTTACTATAACAGTAAGACACTGCTGCCACTGGGTGGCAAAGAAAATCAAGTTGAATGTAATCATTCATGTAGCATGTGGTCACTTAGAACTCCATGTTCTGAACATGGTGGAACATAGATATTAATTAAAAGAGGCCCATGCTTCAAGTAACGAAGAACCTTCTAAAAGTTTCATTCACTCAGAGTAAGTAAGTAGAATATCTGTGGGTAAAACAGCTGTATAATTAAATATTAATCAGTGATATCCTGGTTTGTTGCACCAACTTCCCTGAGTAGATCACACTTTCGTGCATATCCAATATATCTTACTACCTTTTTTTGCAAAAGAGAAAAGAAAAAAAAATGTAAATGAAGTATTTCTTAAAGAGTTTTCTTATATTCCCTTACCTAACAGTCTGTGTTGTTGAGGACAGTGTTTTTCCATGGCAGCAGACAGCTGTGGCTTGAATAAGCAGAATAGCAGTTCAGTAAACAAAGCAAAATGTTCATTGTGGTGAGAACAGAAAAACAAAACAAGCTGATGTTAGAAGTGAAGTTTTGAGAAGTTGAACTCCTACGTTTATGGCTCTTTTAACCCCAACATTCATTTTAGCTCAAATTTGATTCCACAAAAACATCACTGTGTGGTTTTATCCAATAAACACCCAAACACAACTAGATATGATCTCTTTGACCTTTTCGTACTTTCCCAACTTCAGTGCAAAAACGTTTTCTTAGTTCTACAAATCTGTTAATGAGCTGCATGTGTCTTGTTAATTATGTGCTGTCAGATAACCGCTGCATGGACCGGCACTTCCTTCCTGCCCGCACTAAGCAGCTGGTGGCCCTTGCCAGTTTCCCAGGAGCCGGCAACACCTGGGCTCGCCACCTTATAGAGCTTGCCACTGGCTTCTACACAGGCAGCTATTACTTTGATGGTTCCCTTTATAACAAAGGTATACTCCAGCGTGTGATTATATAATTCGGAATTTTAATTTGTGTTGTTGAATACATTTTTTATCTGGATGGCATTGTCTCAAAGGCTTTAAAGGGGAGCGCGACCACTGGCGAAGTGGAAGGACAATCTGCATTAAGACACACGAGAGTGGCCGGAAGGAGATCGAAGCTTTTGATTTGAGCATCCTCATGATCCGTAATCCATACAAAGCCCTGATGGCAGAATTTAACCGCAAATATGGTGGACATGTAGGCTTTGCATCACAGGCCCACTGGAGAGGAAAAGGTAAGCTGTTGAAAACTGCAGTTAATAATAGAAATTTGGATGGATAGATGGATATGTGACCAGATAATTATGGTGGCTAACTAAAGGGAGGTTTGACGTTTGTTCTAAATATAACTAAAAATGGCAAAATAGCAGCTAAGTCCAATTCAAAAATGACACATAATGATGTCAAATGGTGAGAAAATTGAGGAAATGTGGTTCAGACCCACACCAAAAGGATTTTTTGATTTAAAACTGTTGCTTAATCATGCACATGATTTAAAGCTTTTAGAGAAATGAAACGATGAACCATCAAGGCACTATATTAGTCATTAAATGTTTTGTCATCAGTTTCAACATCATTCATGTTTTATAGATACTGAGTATCCTGTTAGATTTGGATGCCTTTATGGATGGCATATATTCAACGAAAACAAAACGAAAACTTAAGGCTGGAATTTTTTAGATCCCTAAAGGTGAAACATGTAGCTTTAACTTCCCACTGAGATCTTGCCGTATCAGCTTTTCTGTGTTCCTATGTCAAATAAGGAATGGAACATGAAAAAGACTCCTATTTTCATGTTTTTTTTTTTAAGTAACAATTAACAGGAAACATTTCATCCGTGAGTTTAAAGTGCTTCTATGTAAGCCTTTTTTTTCTATTCAAACTTATCTTGTTTGTTGTTTAATAATTTCTGCATAGCTAAAAAAGCTAACAATGACAGATGAAGAAATTTTCCTTATAGCAAGCTTATCTGTGAGCTATCAGAATTGACTTGTCAGCAAAATCCTCCTGATGAGTCATCAAAGTACATTAATCATCCAAAAACTATTTGCTGATTTTTAAAAAGAAACGTTTTGACGTAGTAAAGATGTAATTTTGTAACTTTCCACTATTAATCAGCCACACGTATTTAAAAAAAATCTTTTGTCACAATATTGAGGGTTTTTTTCATGAATATTTGTAATTATACATCGATGATTTCAACAATATTCCATAAACGCAAACTTTTATAAAAGATGTTTTCTTCACCAAAGCTCAGACTGTTTATGGCATGAGTCAGTATGGGACACCGCATGTATTGCAGATTTCCCATAGCCTAAATATTCTTCACCACTGTGTTGTTCATAGCGTCTTATGGTCTGCCTAACCTTTATGCACTTTTTTAACATCACAGCAGAAATCAAAGTGTTTTCCGAGAGGATTATATGTGTTGGACAAACACAGATTAGTGCATTAATGTAAAGTAGACTGACGGTGATACGTTTTTTTCAAATGTTTCCTTTTACCTTCATGCAGAACACAATGTGGGGGAAAAATGATAAAGCTTATCACTAAACAAATCCTCATAACCACTAAGTATGGTGTTTGCAGTATAATGCTGTGGGTGTTTTTTAGTAACTTAGAGCAATGACCAAAGCAGAGAGCCAAGGGAATATTTCAAGTCAGGGGTGTCCAAAGTCAGTTAGCAAAGGTCTCGTGTCTTGCAGGTTCACATGTCTCATCACATTAAATGAGTGGATTATAAGCAAATATAAATATAAACGATATGCTGAGGAGCTAATTACGCTATTTGAATCGCTAGTGTCAGAGCAGGACTATATTTAATACACACAAAACACTGACCTCAAAGGACTGAAGTGGACATGACTGGGTTTAATCAGAATTCATACCTGAATCCATTTCAGAATCTGTGGCAATATTTGAAGCTTTGTGTTGAAAATGAAAAATAGCCACTCTGACTAAAGTAAAACTGCAATGCTAAGAAGAAGAAAAAAAAGAAACAATGAAAGAAAAGGCATTTAACTGTCCTTGCTTCATGGTTATGTTTTACTTTTTGTTCATCTGTTACATTTAATACCAATAAAAACATTGAAGTTTGCTGTTTTAACTTGATAGATAGGGTTTGAATACATTTTGGAAGACACTAAAAAGTTGATTACCTAATTGTGTACGTCGTTGTGCATTGTACAACAACGTAATGATGCAGTTGAGTCAAGTTAACAAAAACTGATTAAATGTGGATCATTTCAGTTGGCTTTGATATCCTCTACATTTTATTCATATTGTGTGATGATCTCTCCACATCCACCTACCTTGCTGCTACTCTGTAACCATGACAGCTGGTTTTGTCTCACTCATTTGCAGTCTCTTTGGCTTTTTGTGATGTTCCATTGATTTTCCAAAGGCTGGAGAGTTGCCTACCCAGCAGTTGTCTCTCTTTGTCAGAGCATCAGCACATTTGGCCTGCCATTCCCAATGAGCGTTTCCTCCTTTTGTTGTTGAGCAAATCATGCAGTGACATCAGTTCAGACATTTTTCTTTTTTTGACAGCTGCCACTTCGAATAGAGAGAACAACTCCAGGCAGAGTATCAGCATTAGAGCTTACTGTATGTGATTCAATATACTCCCAACAGAGAAGGCTGTCTCACAAATTACACTGAGCCTAATTTGGACTGTCCACTGCTCATGACAATATATATAGTGTCTTGCTAAGGCAGTGGTGTCCTCTGATCTTATTCACATTTTTCATCCCTTTTTTTTAACAAATAACGGTTAACAACTATTAGATGTCACTCTCCTTTATCTTGATGACCTTAAATAAAGTAAATTAGGAAATTTGTCCTAAATTTCAAACACTGTGTGTCATAAAGCTAACAAACTCATGGCACAGTTTTTAGAAGTTGTCAGATAATTATAATAGCAGCACCGAGAGCTTAATTTGAGATTTTTTTTAGTTCAGTATACAACACTTTACAGGTAGCAATGCTCCATGGGGGCAAAACTTGAGAGGGTCCAATTTATCACTGAATGAGTCGTGGGAACCAGAGCACTGCTTTTCAGAAAGTTTGAGCTCTCCTTCAACAAGAGAGCTACTTAAGCTAATAGTCGTTAGCCAGCAAAGCAGATTTAACACTTACCTGATCAGATCATTTAGGTTCTCTGGTTGAGGATTTAATCTTGAGGGGGTGGCTGCAGCTCTGTCTTTACAAGCAACTGTAATGCCTGGACAGAATCTTCTCAGAAGCTGGTAGGTTATGCTGATTATTATTGGTCCCAGTGGCTCCGTTTGGATGATTTGGATCATTGATTGACTGATGCAAATCTTGACGGGGATAAGGCTAGTGGGGTGCGTTGTAGTCAGTCTGGGAGTCATGCACAGAGAAGCAGTCAATTGGACAGAGGTCTCCAGATACGCTAGAGGAATATGCAGAATCCAGGCAAAAGAATGGGTAACAGAAGGCACGATAAGAGGGAAGAGGTTTCCAGAGGGACAGAGGCAAGAGTCTGATCCAAAGTCCAGGCTTGGGTCATACATGTTCAACAGAACAATCTTGACAAACATACAAACAGACTTGGTTCTGAGGCAAGAAAGGAGGTTGGTTTCTAGAAATCAGAAGCCAACAGGAGTTACTAGAACAAGGCAGGTCCAGATCAACAGTTCAAAGCACAGATTGCTGGAAGGTGCAACACTCCTGCCACAGGTATATTCGCTCACACCAAATTACCAGTGCAGCAGAGGGAGCAGGAAGTGACGTCATGGTACTGCACACAGTAACTTCTGAGGCAGGAACAGAGGGGAACCTGTACAGTAACTCCATGACTTATCACACTACTGGTCCAAATTGGTCTACCATTGGGTTCCTGGTATTAAAATGAAAACTAAAATATATTGCTTACTTTTTGAATTATTACTTGTTCATCCTTTACGTACTTTTTAAAGAGATCTCTCTTCTTCTGCAACTTTAGAGTTGCCACAGCCATAGGTTTTTAGGACAGCTCTGCAAACTCAGCAGGCTTTAAACTTTAATATTAAACTCTCACCAACTATCTCTGATGCAGTACAGCTCCTGCAAGCTGCCGCTTTTTAATGGCCAGTGTATTGCAATTCAGGCAAAGTTGCAAGATGTAGACTTTTAGTGTAGTTTGGCTGCAGTTTTACTGATAACTAAAATGTTTATTTTTCTCTATTTAACACCCAAAGCCCCAAGCTGCACCAGACCTAAAGGTCTAAACTACATCAGTGCATCACTTGACTCTCCTCATTTCCCCTTTTTAATCAGATCACACACACACCTCCTTCTTTTCTAGGTTAAGTAAAGGCTACTATCTGATAAAATAATGAGGAACCCAAAAATAGTTAAATAGTTTAAAGTGAATAACATATTTTATTTTTAATTATTACTGTCCTTCTGCATCCACATATGCACTTTAATAAACTAAGATAATGGTAAAAGGTTTCTTTGTTTTAGAAAATTAAAACTCCTATAAAATGCTTCAATATATCACACAGAGAAATATTTTAGTTTTCAATGCATTTATTTTCTTTAAGATAATGGATTTCAGCTAATTAAATATCAATTTCCCTTTCTGTTTCCCTTTTTTCTTTCCCCATGTACATTATAAAAATGACACACTGACAAAAATGTTACAAAGATCCTAACTTGAAAAAAAATAAAAATAAATA
>JAUZNJ010033573.1:0-38056 GCA_034780135.1 Jordanella pulchra | reverse complement strand
ATGTTCTCAATGGGGTTTAAGTCAGGACTTGGGGAAGGCCATTCTAAAACCTTAATTCTAGCGTGGTTTAGCCATTCTTTTACCACTTTTGATGTGTGTTTTGGGTCATTGTCCTGTTGGAACACCCAGCTGCACCCAAGACCCAACCTTCGGGCTGATGGTTTGAAGTTTTCCTGCAGAATTTTGAGGTAATCCTCCTTCTTCATTATCCCATTTACTTTCTGCAAAGAACCAGTTCCACAACTTTATGAATGTTTTTTGTGACAAACAAGTATGTGTTCCGATCACTCTATCACAGAAAAATAAGACTGATTGGAAACTCAAGACAGCCATGACATTATGTTTTTTACAAGTGTATGGAAACTTCTAACCACAACTGTACATACAGGGTAAATCAAAAGCAATTAGAAACCAACCAACTGGATACATACAGTACAGGAATGTGAATGTTGAAGGCACAAATGTTCATCTAAGCAGATATTTTTTTATTGCATGGATGCAACATTTATACTTTAACCCGATTTAATGTGTTACAGCCTCTAGTTCCAATAAACACTTTTTTATCCGTTCATGTGAGTCTGGTTATCTAGTTACCATCTGGCATTTTATGTCAGGCATAACCTCATCCAGCCAAATTGTCATTTGCTTCCAATCAAAGCCTATTCTACTAATGCAAAGCTTACATAATTCTATTAGCAGGACCCACCTTAATATTATACATACATTCAGTTTTCATGAATTGTAATTATGTTCACAATGAAAGTAAAACTATGTTGGCTGCTGCTGCCCCATATTTATCCTTATTTCTTATTATTTGAGATATCATATATCTAGGTTCTAATTTTCCTTTGATACATAGTGGACTTTATAGTAACTCAATTAATTGACCACTTGGACAAACGATCGCTAATTTTCACTCCGTTAGTCATGTGACTCTGGCTCCCCGCATGGCATCTACGCCATCTTTGTTCCCACTTGTCCCCCAAATAAATCTCATGATGCTCTGCGAGGAGAGCAATTTAAGAAATTTAAGAAATATCTGCTGGTCTAGTGGCTGTCAATGTATACCATACTTTTGATGGTGCATTGTGGGAAATCTTGAGTCCACAGCCTTTCATCCACTAGACTTTTATAAACTCTCATAAAATGGTGTAACACATATACAGAGCACTATATAGAGGTCCGAGTGGATGTTTGGACCCAACCATAGAGTTACTGGTAAACACAAGGCAATTATCTGGTTTGTTGTCTAAAAACAAGTTTTAGTTTAGTCATTTAAATGCCATGTGGAGGCCATCACAGACGCATCATTCCACAGTCATGCTTTTAAGTGGGGATTGCTGCCACACAGAACGAAGAAAAAAAAGAGTCACAGCGAGCATTCAGACCCATGAATGCTAGCTTAGAAATCAGCACTTTTCCAAGAAGCATTAAAGTCAGCAATGGAATCTGGAAAAAGTGGATTTAAAGGCCATGAACTCTGTTCAACTCAGCATGCTATTCTCTTGAATAAAATATGCTAATTAATAAAAAAAACAGTTTCTTTTATTGAGACCTTGTCAATGAGAGGGTATCTACAGTGATTAGTTTCCTTGTTGTTTATGCAGATAAGAAAAACACATAATTTCTAACTTTTCATTTTTGGAAAAACCCACAGCCCAAATGTCTACCTATTATTTCCACTGTCAGCTGTTTCATTTAACATTCATTTTTATATGCTAAATACTAATTATGTGGGATGTCTATGAAATACTTGATATATTTACATTTAGTATAGATAATGTTCTCATCTGTAAATACTAAAAAGAAAAAAACTAGGGAGCACTTTCTTTCTTTCTATCCATCATTCATTTTCTTGCTGCTCTTCAAACCTCTTTACAGTGTAAAAAGTCTTGCCTAATGCACCTGAGCAATGCAGCTTTCCATCATCCAAAAACAGGAGTTTCCAGATATTTAGCCTGGTATTGGGTCAGGTTGTTATATAAGGTTTGGCTCAGCTGAGAATCTGTTTAATTTAACCTCCCTGAACAAATCGACACGACTGTGACACACTGCTGAACTCCATGGCTTTGGCTAAAATACTTGTGCCAGCAGCTAATTGGACTGAGATCACTTTGCACTCAAGCAGGCACATGCATGTTTGCTTGATGACTAAGATGTGCGGAAAGTTTAAAAAAGATGACAAAGTTAAATAAGGGCTTTGTTTTTCATAGAAGGGTTTTCTCTTAAAAAAAGACAATAGATGTTTTTTTAGGATTTTGTTTTAAAACTACAACTCCTTCCTTCTATTGTTACTTCTTACAGCGATTTTGTGAAGCTACTTGTTTCCTTCAGATCTAATATCTCTAAAATAATCAAACCATTTTGGAAGGGAAAAGGGATATGAATTTACTTATTTGAAGAGTTCGGGTGCTTTAGTTTGCAGAGAAATCTGTGCTGGTGGCATCATTTCAAAACTTACTGCTGCTTCTTCCAGGATGTGCTGATTTTCATCTTCATAGTTTAGGTGCTGAACTGAAATGTTCACTGGAAGCAGACAGGAAGTCTTTGATAGCACCGGTCTGGATCTAATCTGTTGGCAAACCTCATTTTGACAAATGTATTTCAGAAAGTCCATTCATGGTTCCTCTAAAGAAACCCCAGGGTTTGCTTGGGTGCAGATACAGTAAAAAAAAAGCTTCTCAGAGCATGACTGCACTCTGTGTTGTCTATGGGCTTCTGATATGACAAGGAATATTTTTCAAATGCGGATATGTTTACCTAGACGGTCCAGAAATATTGCATCCCTACAGGCTCTGCTAGGATGGAGCTTAGAGATCACAGACTCTGTAGTAGCTGCATCTGTGTGGGGTCAATGTCTGCGGTGGTGGAGCTGTGACAGACCCCCTTTGCCCATTTCTCATCACTTAAAGTGAAGTAATCTCTCACATCAGTATTTGGTCTTGTTTTAAAAATCAATCGAAGCCTATCCAGTCTTTGACCGACTGATTGTGTGTTTCAGCCAATGAAATGTTAAAATGTCTTTAACTTTCAAGGAAATGTTTAGAGAAACCAACAGATCATTGAGAACTTTAACTGTGCAAATACAAGGACAATATGTTCATATTAAACACAACAAATTAGCAACTGTCTAAAGACTATGACCAATGAGCAGAGGTGGGTAGTAACTAGTTACATTTACTCAGTTATATTTACTTGAGTATCTTTTTGAAAAAAAAAAGTACATTTAGGAGTAGTTTTACAAGTATTGAACTTTTTACTTTAGTAAACATGATAAAATGTCACTACTCTAACTTGAGTTAAATTTCTGGTTACTTCATCCATTGTGAGTAGCTTTACTTAATGAAAACAAGCTCCTATTAAACAAGTATTATAACTTAAAAAAATATTAAATCTGCTGTTATGATTATGGGTAATAAGTAGATCAGTTATTCAATACTTAATTTGCATTTTTTACCAAATACCGTTTTACTTTTACTTCAGGAAAAATAAGTAGTGCTACTTTTACCAATGTAAGACTGTTGGATACTCTACCCACCTGTGCCACTGACATATGAAGTGAATAATATCATCCCTTATGATTGTGAACATGTTACCTAAAAAGCTGATATGCTGGAAGCAAAAAAAAAAAGATTATCAATTGAATATGAGCAATTTTAATGAGAAAATTTGAATATTTAAGTAAATAACACCAAAACTACAATTATTTGTGAAGGGCAGGGGCAGAAAGAAAAAACATAGAGTAGATATACTGTGTCCTCAACACTGTAGTCAGTCAGTCATGCATTTTTCAACAATTGGGCCACAAGGGGAGCAACCCTACATTCATTGTAAACAGAAAAAGCTGCTGTTAGTAAATGTGTTATCCGCCATTTTGTGGCTACTGATCAATACATAAAAAAACAAAGAAAAACAAATTGTCCAGTATTTTAATATCATGTCCATTTTCTGTGACATTTTACCTTGTTACAAACGTAGTACACCTACGTTTAAACAGATCATTACTGCTGCACCACCTGTGGTGTTTCTATAACTTCTCTCCTGCTAACTTCGAACATCAAAATTAAGGCAACATGGAAATAAGTGGAAAAATTCTCAGAACTCTAGTAAGGTACAGAAAGGAAATACCCCAGAACTATGTACATACAGATGCCCATACTTAAGGCCATAGAAATTGCTTAGAAAAGACTCCAAGCCTTGACTGCCCTGACTGAAGAGGTACACGATAAACACGGAAATAGAAGTCAGATAAGTAAACAAGCTTTTCTCCACTGAAACTGCTCTGAAAGGTATCCGGGAGAAATAAGCATTACATAACAGTGAAGCATAGTGGCTAACAGACCAAAAAACAGACCACACTAATCTCCCTGAAGAAAGTCTAATGAATATATAATTGGCAGACATCCATGAAAGACTTGAGGTATGAAGTACTGAATAGCCCCAGACACAGACATGATCCACACCAACTGGATTTTAGAAGTAGATATGTCTTCATAAGCGCCTAGTGGCAAGAAGAGAGGCCTTAAGAACAACTTTCAAGTCAACCCTACCAATGGCTACAGAGTGCCAGACTGATGGACAGCATAAATGCACTGATAATGGGGGCACACCAGAAGGCATTGAGCACCAGATCAATGGAGACCCAGATCCACCATAATAGGCAAAGTGCAGGCAAGGTGTAGGCTATGCAAAGATGCCATGGAAAACAACCTAGCATCTTACACTACTGTGTAAGATACTGAAAGGAAAATAAATACGCGGAATGCCATAACCAAGTTGGTGGTACGGTGTGCAGTACAAAAATGTCTTTGCACAACAGAAACTAGAGGACGCCAGATCAAAATGGGAGCCAACTCCCAAAGTGGTGGAGAATGACCGAGCCAAGATCCTGTTAGACTTCCACATACAAACAGACAAAAATGTGTCGTTTAGGGGACATATAGGATACTGTGAAGAACCGTTGAGCTTCCAGGCCTCTGGAAGAGGACCCAAGCTAGAGATCTATGAGCAACCCACCCCACCCAGACACACAAGAGGGAGGATGGATGGATGGACTAGTTTAGTTGATTTAAAATGAAATAATTTTTTTTGATAAATTCTTATGAATGAAGTTCTTGTAAACTTACTGATTATGTGTGCAGAGTTATCTCTTAAGTGAATTAATACCCATTCATAGTGCCAGTGTCAGTCTGGCTTCTTGAGTTATGTTACAGCAATCATCCTCAGTCAGCCTCCCTCTCCATTAACCTGAGTAGTACCTAAAGTTGTGCAACTAACTTCTAAATTTCTCCTGATGCCTGAAGGCTAGATTTGTTGAGCACACGGCTAAAAGGATTCTTGTCAACATGTTCTCCTATCCAAGCTGTGGATTTATGCAGGAGGACCTGCGTTAGCATGAGCCAGTTGAGTGCTTCTAATAAGATAACCTTTAATAGTAACTATATATCAGGGATTTATCAGGGGTATCAGACTAAGTGAACAAAAATGCATGCTACATTTTCAGGGTATTTCTTTTACTTATTAAACATTTTAAATAAAACATCAATCATTCTCCTTTGATTTTTCATCTATGCATGACTTTGTGTTGGTCGTTACACAAAACCACAATAAAATACATTAGATGTAATATACAAAAAACTCTATCTGAGCCCAACAGTTTAAGACATAAAATCATAATTGAAAGTGCTTTTTAAGAGTCTCAATTTAGTGCAACGGTGTTGTTGAAGTAAAATGCCAGTGATGTATGGAGAGTGACTCCCCTTTGACGTCACATCACTGTGGCAGAGTTTATATAACAGGCTGGCTCCTATTAAACTCTCGATGTTGCCAGGCCCATGGCGATGGAAGTCAAGGCACACCGAATCTCAGTTGAAGCTATGTAAGTAGCCCCGAATCCCCTCGTGCATGAGTCTGGGCTCGCTGGACCGAGTCACACAGAACCTTGCCTACGATTTCGTACCATACTGGTTCTAATTTTAGCAGTTGATGGTCTTTAAGAAAGCCTGGACTGAAAGCTACAGTGGCATCTTTAGCCCCAAGTTACCTTGTGCCCAGCAACATTTATACGCCACATTGTTAGCCTAACTTCCTTTGTTTCAGCTGGACCCGACCAAACCAGAACTCCTGGGCTAGCTAAGCTAACACATTATCTTTCAGCTTTATCACAATTTAATGAATGTCTAGTTATTATTCATTTTTCACTGTGAAATGAAATGAAACTTTACTGTTTTGACTGCATTTAATGTGTCTGTGTCAAGGTGTATTCACATTTACCTGCTGCTTTTTTTGAAGGACACTTTAAATGAATTAAGCTTTAAAGCTTGGACCTTCCTCACATAGTATTGAACAGACAGTTGAATGAACAGAAACATTTTCTTTGTGGTGATTAATAACTCTGCTGAGAGCCATAGTCTAAATTACTAAGTTGGTAAAAGGCAACTAAATCTTAAGTTGAATCTAGGAGCCCTTAACCCTCTTATCACCTTCAATTATGATCACACCTGTTAACCATGGGGTCAATTTGACTGCAGAGATAAAAACATCAAGAAATATGATTTACAGAATATTGTTGACCATGTTTTTGTCACAGGCCCTTCGTTTTCTTGCTAAATAAAACATATACATAAAGAACCCCTTGAAAATCAGTGAGTTGACTTGTACACTCCTGCCAAAATTAGCAAGTTAATATAAGCTTTCAAGTCAACTGCATCCACGTCTTCCAACGGTCCCCATACGCACTTGTCATCCCAAGCACTATATTTTTGAGAGATGGCGTTATGAAAAGCTCGAATGATGACTTGATGTCATCAACATGGCTCACCGCATATCTGGTGGGTCCTGGAACCATTTGGATAATGTTACTGGCACTATGTCTACCCTGCTGTTTCATTGGGAAAGGGACCATATTATCTTCCATTTTTGGAAGAGACTGTGTCTGCAGGTGGTTGAGGGACAACAGGAGGGTCAAAACTTTCATTCTCATCGGATGAGAATCCCTCAAAATTAGGGTCCTCCTCAACATTGCCCTCTATATCAGAGACAATCTCCTCAGTGTTTTTTTTTTTTTTTTAATACAGCGGGAAGCAAATAAGCAACATATCTTTTGCTTTGCCCCTTATTGTTTTTTTTTTTTGGAGCTCAGTAAGGATCACTATTTCACCTCATCAGTTTTCTGTCCTCCTAAGCCCCTATCATGGGTAAAGTTTGCTGTTTATAGAAATGTTTGAATCATTATGCATGTCCAAATCTTCCCTGCTTGATTAGAAATAAAGAATGTTTCAAAACAGAGTGAAACAAGATGGTTTGCATGGCAATTAAGAGATTTTACTTTGAATTTTCTCCAAAGCGAATGTTTTACTTTCCCACCTGGTCTCTCTCCTAACTAACTCAAGACAAATTGCTGCAGATATAGATCAGGGATCAATATCGTTCAAATCAAGTTGCGAAGAATCCGGTGCAGTCTGACCAACCCAACTTATCCAGTTTTCCGACGATAAATAATGTCCACTGTGCTAAGGCCTTAAGGGAAGGCTTTTTGTTGATACTTGCTTAAATCTGGTAGCCAGATGGGATCAGATAGTAGTTGGATCACATTCAAATCATCTCCAGAGTTTGTTCGGAACTCTTCCAAACAGCCTTGGTAGTTTTATTTGGTTTCTACCCACAATTCAACTGCTGAATCAAACAAAACGGAAGAAAAACCAGAAATGTGTTTAAAATGGAGAAAAAAACATCAACTGTGTGAAACCCTAAATCTTTTAAAACCTTCAGACGTAAGAAGGTATAATTTTATTGTTACAGCATGGTTAAGAGATATTAACGTCACAGAGAGCTTCACAAGCCCCAAAACAATCTAAAACACAGATATACGAAACATGCGTAAGCAAAACCTGTCTAAATAAAAAACGTCTAAAGACATTTCTGAAAGAGACTGTGGATATGGTGCAGCGTAGGGAAAGTGGGGGCGCATTCCAAAGCCTTAGAGCCACTACCGAAAAAAACGACCCTAAAAACAAGTCATTTGATTTGATGACCTTAAAGTCAAAAGCGCAGAGAGAAGTTTCAAATGATCCTTTGGTTTTTTCTAAAGATGAGCATGTAAAGTTTCAGTCATGTTTCAGTCAACCAGTGCAGTGAGGTCAGCACAGGGGTCCCTCCAGTTAGTTGTAGTCAGCAGCCTTGCTGCAGCATTCTGCACAGACTGATATTGGGCCAAGAACGATTCAGTTACAGAAAAACAAAATGCATTGTGAAAGTCTAAACTGAAGGTAGAGGTGATTCTCTTTAAAATCTGGTATCTAATTCAATGCAATTTAATTCAGACTTTAAAATGTATTTATATAGTGCCAATACACAACGCACGTCATCTCAAGGCACTTTACAGAAACAATCAGTTCACATAGTCAGATTAGTCATAAACACTCATAGGAAGAAATTCAATTGAACATAAAGCTGCATTTAAAGACAAAAAGTTTAGGAGTCAAATCACTGTTTCAAGGTGGGGTTATAACAGAATGTTCACCTTTTCTCACCCCTGGTCTTCACTGGCAATCAGTCACAATGCCAAAGGAGAACAGATTTGTTGGATATCAGCAGAGAGAGAGCAAAGAAACAATAGAAGGAGATATGAAACTACTGAGGAGAACGGTACTGAGGAGAAAGGAGGGAGGGGTTCATATTATTACAGACGGATGGCCTGCGGCACTTTCAGGTAAAAATTCTAAACGGAACAGACAGACAAAAACAACCGTATAAAACCATCCCAACCACCATATGGCTCCAGGGAGATGTCCTTGCTGTGTCCCTGAAACACACACACACACCACAGGCACAGCCATCCTCCTCCTTTCGGTGCTTTTGAAGTTTGCTGGTTGCAGGTCGCTGCTGCTCACTTCTTCTCCAAATCCTTTTTTTTTAACACTAATCTGGATCTTCGATGGCAAAAGTGGTCACCTGGCCACTGCTGATAGTAGCAGAGGGAGCATTAACATTCACAGCTACTACTACTTTGAAATGGTTGAAACCCGTTGAGGTTGTTAACAAAACTTGAGCACTCTTAGATAATTCAGCTTTACTTAAAAAGAGGTCAACGCTCAAACATTTATAACCAGTTAAAAACAGTCAATAACCTGGAAACAATGACATGGCGACAGAGGCAGATTCCTCATGTCACCGCAGCTTTCAATATGTGCAGTCTTTATTAAAAAGTATTTAGAGTACATCAACAAGGACAAGGGATAATTAGTTGTAAATGTTACCACAACTTCAGACCTTGATAAAAGCTGATATTTAAAACAGGTTTTATTTTATGTGGTTGAACAACACAAAGTATTATTCAATTGTAATATAAAAGAAACACTGTTAAACTACACAATCTGAAAAGTGTGGCATTTAATTGCGATATGTTTTGATGCTTTTAGAAAAAAAAAATCCAGTCCAAGCGACTGCCTACAAAATTCACCCAAAAAGTCCACTTCACGCCTGATAGAAGCAGAAAAGCCACCAAAGAGAGAGAGAGCAGCACATTGTAATGGTTTGATTTGAAAAGTTCAGGTCTTTGTACCACCATGCCCTAAACCTTTGAAAAACACAGCACCACTTCATGTTTGGCTCTCCATGAACCAAACTACATAAAGGAGGGACATCACAGGGCGTCATTGTCCACCAAATTAAACCAAGTCCCTTAGAGTCTATCCCTACAGTGAAACAGACTGGTGGCAGCATAATACTATGGGGTGTTTTTTTTTCAGCTGAAACAAAGAAGCTGGTCAAAGACAATGTTAGAATAGATAAAGACAAATAGTGCAGAAAAAAACAATATGGGTTTAGAAAAATACAAACACGGTTGTACATTGTCGCCATCTTAGTAACATGTCTAGCTTCAGTAGCTTTTGCTTGAACTTTGATTTTAACATTGTATTCTGAGCGCTACTGTCGTTTCCCTTTTGGTATTTTGTGCTTTTCACCCTTGATCTTTAGCTTTTCCTGTTTCCTTTCACGCCTCTGCTGGTAAAATGCTGACTTGCTCAGCTCCATTATTTCCTTATTTACTCATCATACATATGCGCCATACCGACCTCTCGTCAAATGGTCTGGTCATGTTAAAAATACACAAAACTCTAAGGTTTAATAACAAATACGGCAAAAATAATATGTAAAACACAAAACAATATGAAACAGGCAAACAGGTTGCCGTACATTAATTGGAAATTCTTTGCTTACAAACAAGGTAGGCAACTAGCGTCAAAAATTCGTAATATAATATAATAATATAAGGCTCTTAAACATCCAAGAGCTAAAATGGAAAAGGTTTAATTAAACAATTAGTTTGCTTGAGCTTCATGGTGAATGAGCAAAAATTGTCACTCTGTAGATGTTTCAAACTGGTGCAGACAGCAAAAGCCGGAATAACTGCTAAATTATTTCTGCAGAGAACCTCTCTATAGGGTCTGAACATATATCTACAGAAATAGAAATACACACCAAAGTTGTAATGCAGCAAAATGTGTAAAATTTCACTTTTAAATAATTGTTAACAGTAAAATGAAAGAATTGTAATGTTTGAGAGGTAACTACTTCACCAGAGGGTAACAGAAACCCAAGACAGACAGTAGTTGTTTTCAAACCCACATTTAAGGTAAACACATGTTTTTACAGGCTAAAAGCTAAATGCAAATCTAGGATTGGCTCATAATTCAGTAGTAATGTAAGTTGGAGAAGGAGAGACTTGATTTTAGAGTAGATAAGTGAAGAAATGCAACAGATGCATCCAACTAGAGCACACACTGACGCAGCACTGTGGGACCCAGAATCTGCTGATGCTAGCTCCCATGGTTACACACAGTACAGCAGCTGGAAATTGGTGCTGTTCCTTCCTCTTATATCACAAAGATACCTCCTGAGGCTATTGGTGCCGTTGCTGCCAGGAGTTGTTTCTTAGAATGCCAACTGTCAAAAACAACTATCTATAACAACTATATAGCTTTTTCAAATACTCCAGCTATAGTAGACCCTGTTGGGGCATTGGCAGCTACAACTACAACTCTCAGCCTCCATCATTTCTGTCTTATCTGCCTCTTTTTTTTAAGTTAAAGCATATTGGACCTTGTTCCTTTAGTTCCTTACAGTAGTTAAGGAGTTTTACAAATCACAGGACAGAGTTCAACCTATCAATTGTTATAAAGTAATGGACTAAAACATCTGCAGAATCAATGTTACCAGATCTAAATACCACATCTTAAACTTCTTCTTTTTTCATTTCAGAGCAGCTAAAAAGTGGGGAAAGGTTTCAGGTTCTGTCCTTTAAGGGTTTGCTACTTATTTCAAACTCTTGAATGTTTTCAGTGTAATTTTATGGAGCAGCATTCTCCATCATATCGTTCGTTCGTTGTGACGTCACCGCTCGGAATGGATAGAGAGCAGGAACTCTGCAGGTAAACCTGCTGGTTTGATTTCTTGCTGGTTGCCTAGTGATTTGGAGGAAGCTAGAGTAAACAAACCATGCGAGGGCAAGCAGGCAGAGTTACCTTGAGGAACAGACTAATGCTCGCTGTCAGTGACTGATCCAGTGTAAGAGCCGGTAGGTCAGAGATCAGAGTACAATTCAAAATGCTATCAAAAGCCAAAGTCAGGGACAGAGCAGGGGTCAGAGCCAAGTGATCAGATGACAATAAGGAATCCAGATCAGTATCCAGAGACGGGGTCGAAGGCAGAACCAGGGTCAGAGTCAGGAGGTCGGAGACCCGCAAAGGAACCAGGGCAGAATCCAGAGATGGGGTCGGGGCACAGAAATAGGTCAGAATCCAAAAAGACACAAAACAGGTCTGACAGGGGTTCAGGCTGGCTTAGAAAGACAGGAGGCAAATTGGGTTAGAACCAGACAGGCAGGCGGAAAAGAACGCTGGATAAAACTAACCGAAGTTCATAATAATCTGGCATCTGATGAGTGTGGATGAGGAGCAGAGCAGAGCAGCTAGGTGAAGGTGGCTGGAATGATTAGGCCAGAACTGGTGCACAGATTCATGACACACGGCAGGGATGGAAACATTTGGCAATTCGGAAGGGTATTTATGAAGTGGTCCTGCTAAGAGCAGCAGAAAGTGTAGACCATCATGGCACTCATTGCAAAACCACGGCAAAATCTAAATAAACACCTCCTTTATGGTTGGAAGGCTATGAGTTCAGACATTAAATCTCAAACCAAAAGAGAAACACTGTTACCATCTACACAATGATGGAAAGGGGTTATCTGGCATGACTGAGAGATTAAGTGCATAAAATATCACCTATTACATCATACACACTTTTTCAAGAAACATCTTCAGTTTAAATGTGATATTTAATGATATTGAAATGTGATACTTAACCACTGTCAGCTTTGATATCATTTAACATAAATGTTAGTCTTGGTTTTTTAATGGAAATATTAAAGATTTTAGTGAAAATTTAGTCAGATATTTCTGTTCCATTTTAGTCTAATTTAGTCTGGAGATCTTAGTCATAGTTTTAACCCCTGACCTACTTTGAATTAAGATTCCCAAATCCACTTTGACAAAAAAAGAGAACACCTTGCAGTACAAGACATTAACACTACAAGAGGTGAAAACTAAATTCATAAACCTCATTCAAAATGGTAGCTATTATTTATCTCACTGCTTTTATTTAGCAACGCAAGAAAAAGATTCAGGAACTTTTAATCTGGGCCAGATCTTGATTTTAAATAATTTCTATTTCTATTTACTGAGTTGCAGCCGAAATAACCTTATTCATCTTTACCCTACTGGCAGTGAAGCGCAGGCCTATGCATGGTGTTCTGTGGCAGTTAGGGCACGATTCAAGCTGCTCTGTGGAAGAACCGAGGTCCAATTAAGGCAGTCAAACAAGTCTAACATTCTCTAGTTAATCGGTAGCATTCATCCAATGCAGTTAGATGTCAGGAAAGACAAAGGAGTCATTTTGATTTCTGAAGAAACTGGGAGCTGTGCTCTCCTTAAAGCCGCTCTATTAAAGGGCAGGGTGCTCTTTATGAGGACCAGGTATGTTGTATATATGATTTTATTGATTTATCATCTTTTATTGCATGAAATTAAGTTTGTGATATGTAGCTAATTACTTGCTCCAATTAATGATGGCTCCAAACATTTTGGCCGAATGATGACATAATTATACCCTTTTTGACTTACTGCGCCCCCTGGTGTTGGATTCAGCAGGAACACTTAGTTGGTTCTAGTAGTTTAAACTTAGTTGGCTCTAACCTGGTCCAGACAATGGTAATTTCTCTGGGTCAATTACCATAGAAACCGATTAAGACTCAGATCAACTCAGCTTTATGAAAGCAAAGTGGCAATTTAAAAAATAAACCACACTTGGCCAACATAGTCTGGAGGAGTTAGTGTTACATGAGCATAAGGAAAATAACTATAAAAACCAAAACCGAGACTCCAACACAATGATATTAGGACCAATCAGGATGCAGTAGAACACTATAAAATCTCCACCACTCAACCCATTTTACACAAGCATTTTAATACAAGCTTTAAAAGAAGACAAAGCTCAAAGACACTAGAAGCAGCTGAGCACTTTCCTTTTTTTGTTTCCACCAACCCTTTCAGATCCATAAGTATTGGAGGCCAATGCTGGTGTTAGATTAGCTGTTTGGTAATCTTCTATTTGTGTATGGCACTTCAGGACCATAATGCTGTGTTTGTGCAGTTCTATATGATTAAAATCAACGTTCATCCATAGATCTGTGCACAGTTATTGCTTCCTGTAAAGCTCATGTGTTTGTTCATTACTGTGGAGAATAAGGTTGGCAGCCATTTCCACTGCATTTCCTTTTGATTTGCTGCCACAGCGGTCATCAACAGAACCCCAGTTATGCTTAGTCACGTTTAAACCCGTTCTGTAAATCTGCCACCTCCTCTAATGCCCACCGCATAACAGGACACACCAACATACATACTGTACAGGACCAAAATACACACTCACACTCAAGAACTCGTACACACACAAGTAATTTGGCATTCAGTGGTCCAGACAAGCTAATCTCTCCAACTGCAGATTTGGGTGAGCCCAGCCAAGGACTGAGTAATCCGAGCATAACGTCACCTCTGCAGAACTGAGGAGACCAACGTTTTCATAACAGTGTTGTTTTTTTGTTGGGGAGGAAATAATGATGAAAAAACTCCTTAAGCTAACTGCATCATAAGATTTATTTAAAAAGTTTTTCAAGGAGATTTGAAATAGTACTGGCTGTTGAATAAAAGCCCTAAAGCTTGATAGCTTCGTAATTTTGACAATCCTTTCAGTAAAATTAACTTTACTCATCATTTAGTTGTTGAAATGAGTCTGTGAAAGACCTCAGGGAAGCGTTTACTGCAGCATAATTAGCTCCAAGAGCCAAATTGCCGGTTACAGTGCAGCACAGACACGTCCTAAACAAACAGAACAGCCTCAAAACTTAAATTTTAATCAAGCTCTCTTCATTATGCAGCGACTTCTTCTCCCTCTCCTGTAATTCAGAGTGGAGCATCTCTGAGCAGAACTCCTTAATGAGTGGAGGGGAAAAGAACAACCAAAAAAAATCAAATCCGGCACAATATGTTAATTGGTTCATGGAAGATGAGAGCAAACATCTAATTTAGGGAAATTGATGTGAGGGCTGCTGTAATAACAGCTGAGTGCTGTAGAGGTCAGACGGCGCTTTGAGTCAACAATGTAATCTGCTCAGAGCGAGTTTTCTCTTCATAAAATGAAGTTGCAGAGCAATGAACAGACTTCATGACAAGTCTTCACAAACAGAAGTGTGCCAACAATTGCTTGCTGTGAAATAACACCAAAAACTACCTCTAGGAAACAGCATAAGCTCCAAAGAAGCACACTACAAAAGTTTAGAAATTAACATACATTTATGTACCTTAGGGAGTTCCCCTCAGGGCTTTGTGGTAAGCCCCCTACTTTTTTCTCAACACTTATGACTTTGCCCCTCTCAATCACACCACTGTAAATTTTGCAAATGGCACATCAAATGCTGGACTTACCTCTAATAAAGATTAATCTAACCTCAAAGAGAACAGACCTGTTCCTTAACAATCAGGAGACAGGGGAATTGGTGGTGTATAACAGAAAGACAACATTTAAATGAATACACTCATCATAACTTGTAGGTCTTAACCTCTCAGTTCCTGAGATGTTCAGGTGGAAGATGATCTGGTCTGTGGTGTCAGTACCAGGAAGGTGACAAAGAATGTGACTTTACAAGAACACTCAGCTCTCCCAGGAGCTGCTCTTGGCGTTTTACCAGTTATATGGAAAAAATTCTTAGATAAAGTGAGGGACTATGTGTGCACTGCTGCAGAGGGAAAATTTAACTCCAGAGTGTCATCGCCACTGCCAAACAAATTATTTGCTGCTTTCTCCCAATCCTGACAGAACTCTATCATTTATGGTCCCTCAGGAGGGCAAAAAAAAGAGTATATCATACGATCCAAGAGACCGAGAACATGGTCTATTTTAGCATCCATCTTCAGATTAAAAAAAGGTTAGAAACAAAAAAGTTGAAATACAGTTTCTGCTAACATGATTGTACAATCCCGAATCCATTCTCACATTAATTGCTAAAGATCAATTCCACTAACAAAAAAAAAAGCTATTTCCACCTTCCTCACAAACTATCATTACTTAAACAAATTTCTGTTGGATGCTAATATAATTTCAGTATCGATATATTGCATAGCTACATAGATATGCAATTCAAGTACTAGCAATCCAGTGTGAGATTAAAGAGGATTAAAAATTATTTATTCCAAATATTAAATTTGGATATGAAATGTAAATTGATACCCAACCCTGGTTGTGACTTTATTATATTCCGTTCAACAAATAAAGAATCAGCTATTAAAGCTTAAATTGAACAAAACAAAGTTAAATGCGCTGAATTTCCAGTGTTGGTGTTATATGTTGAAGAAAAAATGTTTACTTAACACTTGTCCAGTTTAATTCCAATATTGGAGACTTAGTTCCTCCAAAAGAGTTAATATTGATTCAGAGTGTAAATTTATGCAACTCTCTTAAGTGTTGATTTCAAAATGAACAATTGAGTTTCTCCCAGGATGCAAACTATGAACTATGAACTTTTACATCTAAAAACACATCCACTAACGTTTACACCTGTGGGTTAAGAAGTTGCAGCGTAGCTGTAGCATTTCACACTGTAAATCGACTGTTGTGGGTTCTAATCTTAACTCAGTCTTTGTGAAAACCTGCATTGGTGAAGCGCTAATGGCGAAGGGACCAGGATCCTGTCTAGGCAGCCTTGCTTTTGTTAGCATGCTTCAGGTCAGCTCTGGCTACAATGCATGTGATTATTTACCACCCTTATGCTGATGATACTCAGCTATTTGTACATAAATCAAGTGGACAGTGGTGTGTTGTTATATGTTTTAGTGATATACACTAGTGTATAATGAATGTAACTCTTGTGGGTTTAATTTCACCTATTTAGAGTTTTGTTCCAACTCTCTCACAGTGTAAACTGTTTGACACTTTCAAAGTGTTATTTTAGTTGGATCCAATGTGAACAAATATGGACATGTTACAAGTGTTGAATTTGTTTTGATCCTTTAATATATTTTCTATGATCTCTTCCCGCCCACACAGGGGACGCTATTATAATGTTGGGAGTATTAATATAATTATTATCTATCCCCAAAGGAATGGTGAATATGTTATGTACTCAAATATTACTCTGACTGTTACAGTATATATGGTTTATCAACATGCGCCCAACTCGCTACGTGTTAGAACAATATATAATATTATCTGTCTGTATTATCTAATATATAATATATATATAGAATAAACTCGCGACAACTTCTGTTCAAAATATAAGAGTTTATTAACAAAAATCATTCAGCTCCAAGTCAAACATATTTTAGTTTAACACTCTTGACTACAAACTAGTAAAACTCAACTAAAACAAAGCTACTATTTACAAAGAAGAAGAAAACATGGTTGCAAACCATAATCCATGGAATGATACATTGATATCACAGTTTATGCATGGATCTTGTGTTTGAGAACCAAAGTTTATCTTGAAGAATTTGGAATGTGATCAAATTAGCTGAAGGCTAATTAAGAGCAATTGGAATGTTTTCAAACCAATTCACAATGCAAATCCATGAGGTGAATAAAACACTATTCTGCAAATAATGCTTTATTAAATGGGTTGCTTGATCAGACATCAATAACCTTTATTAATTGATTCTTAATCTTCTTTGAATGATTTTGCAGTAAGCAGAAATGAGGATTCCAATAAATGACTTGGTCATAATTTGGTAATCAAAATGTAATTAGCAAATGGTAGAATAGTAAACGTTGACGTTATATCAGTGTTTAAACCCTTAGTGAAATAAAGTTTGTTTTAACAGCTCAAAACATGTCATTGTAGCATGGTTCACCATGCTGTCCATCTTGTTAGCTTTGTCTTTGCTCAATAGCAAACGCAATATATTATCATAATCATCAAAGTTTTGTTTTAGTAAGAAACTCTGTCCCTCACTCCTTGTGCCAGACCTGTTACCTCTGTCCAAGCGTTTCAAAGTTTTTCTCCGTCTGTTTGCATTTGTATGGCATGATCACAGCAGAGGGGGGCTCCCTTTGCGCAGTGTGCCCCACGTCAAGGGACGTTCTCTCTTCCTAAAGTCTGTTCACTCTCCAAACCATCAGGATTCCTGGAACTCAAAGAGATGTTGCAAACCACCTGTTTTGCAGCAGTAAAATTCTGAAATGTTGCCCATCATGACTTAGCCGCAGCTCCATGAGGTCTACAGGCCTGGTTTCATGCTGGTCTCTTTAATTTGATCCCTCATGGAAGAGTTCCACCCAAGAGGCAGAACTGTGTGCTTCTTGGCCTTTTGTGCCTTCACACAGTAGGGGGGTGTAGCAGAGCACACTTCTGTGGGAGGTGTCCTGTAGAGTCAGCTGGGGGGAAGGGCTCCAACATAAGTCCAGTAACACTGGAGGCACTCTGCACCCTCAATCCCAGTGAAAATGCTCAGATGAAACATGGACATTCTTCCTCTTTGTCCAAAATTTTCCATCATGGTTTTATGGCACTACAAATTTAACATCCTAGGAGTTGAATTAACACTTAAAAGCTTTCTGAGTTCTTTCTTTTAACTATAATTTGGGACCTTTTGGCTTCAAGCCCCTGACCACCTATACAAAACTATCTGGAGTCCACTTCAAAATCAACTCATGTTTTAGCTAAGACAAGTGGTTGCTTTATCGTGTTTTAGGATTTTTTGTCTTTTTTTATCTTGTCATACACTGATAAAACCAGCAAAGCAGCAGATTAAACAGAGGCCCTCCAGCAATTGATATCAAACTATTTGACCACGGAGAATGGACCGTAGAGGGTATGTGCAGAGGTATCATAAGTGAATAAATCTGGTGTTTGAAATTAAACATATTTTGGGCACACATGAAGTCTTGGGGTCATATAGACCAATCTTTATAATTACCGTTGGACTATCTGCCATGGACACTGCGTTGGTTTACAGCAGTGGTTCCCAAAGGGACCTATTTTAAGATGTATTTTTTAATGTATTGATAGAAATGTTGAATGATGTTAATCAGTAAATACAAATGGTTAAATGTAAAAGTATTACACGTTAGAGGTTATAGTTAAAGTTTAAGTTGATAACTTTTAGTTGATAAGCTGCTGGTTTTCAGGAACCAGGAGAGAAATGTGGTACAGGCACTATGAAAAAACTTCAAATAAATACTGAATGAAAATGTTTTTTTAAACCTTTATAAAGAATAAGATTTGTTTTCCACTAAATCCATATTCAATGTAGATAAAGTGCTCTAAAGAAAAAGCTTTTGGCAAACTTATCACTTTCATATGATGACCTATTATTCACTATATGAGAGTTAATACATGAAAGACTAAGTACTCTTTAAGGTCAACAAAATCTTTACACCATAGGCATTTCTAACTGTTCTTTTACATTAATCAGACGATAGCATTAAGTCCTTTAGACCTCTGGTATACTGATCTACAGATAAATGCACTCTTAGCAAAATATTTAAATAAATATTTGCTTTGTTAGGGAAACCAAAAGGTGGTCTGTGAGACTTAATAAGTCTTAGTTGAAACCGCTTTTTTTAATAGAGTTATATTTATGAAAAATGTATCAGTTAAAATTAAAATATGAACTTTTTGGGATAAAATGTTTTGACGTGACCTCTCTCACAGAAGTCCTCTGAGGAGCAACCTTGTTAGAGAAAGCAGATCTCTCCATGCAGCCATATTAGAATTTCAAAGAGTTTGATTGTTTGATCTCACATCCAAAAATGATTGTTAATAATATTTTTAAAAAGCACAAGGAAAAGCAATTAACATGAAGCTGTGATTCTATTAATAAGCAGTTTTCTCTGTGGTCTCATGGCTGCTTGTGATCCATAATTAACGGTGAAGCGATCCCATTTTCACCTTCTGCCTCAGTTCCCCACAAGGCCGGCTCCCTGGAGAACCCAGCAGAGGCAGAACAATGAACTTCACACTGAAAAACTGATAATTCTCTCCTCCGAGCTGACAGCATTGACACTATTATTTGACACCATATCAGAGCAAAGCAAAAAGTTATATTCCTGTCTTGATAAACCCTGGCGATTTAAACAGATGGTTGATGGAGAAATGTTGTCTGAACATGTCAGAAAAATTTAGCAACACTTCAGGTCTCCCACAGAGGCCACTTTTTACCAGGTTTTGAATCAATTTTCACCAAAGGGTCATACATTTGCAGATCGATGTGTAGGTCAGCTGCCAGCACTGTCTTAGCCAATGTCAAGCTACTTTTGGGTCTCATGACATACAGTAATTATATTCTTAAAGAACACAGGATTTTTTCAACTAAAGCACAACTTGAAATTGAACTATATATCTTACAAATCAGAATTGCTATGACTCACCTTCTTTATAGTAAGGATGGTTTGGATTCTTAGAGAGACAGTGATGCTTTTTAACATTTTTTAAATGTATACACAAATAACTCAATCTGGTTGAATACAAAGCTTTTCTGAAAGATCACATCATCCTGCTGGCATATTATGTATTATTTGTTGTGCTTTTTGCTTTTCTTTTTTGCTCAGTTTGTCCGTGAATAAAGTCCCTGGTGTATACTTACAAAACAAAGGAGGTTCAGTACTGCACATGTTTGCAAGGGGTAAACAAGGAACAGCCTACTCTGGCTAAGCCACTTAGCACCACTTAGCACCTCAAGTCCAAGCTCTGGTTTGGAAAAACCTACAACCTACAAAAAATATGTGATCCCAAGAAGGATAAGACTGAAACAAGGCTGTATGAAAGCTGGTGTTTGCTGGAACAGGAGATAAAGCTGCCAATGCGTTCCAATGTGGCTGCAGAACTGAAGGATGCATAAGTAAACGTCCTTATTAATATTAATAGTGATTGAAATACCACATAAGCTCAAACGATATTAGAAAACGATTGTTTCTTACCTTGATGCTGTCTCCCTGTTTCTTTGTTTTTCCTTGATAACATGGCTATGGGGAGATTCACTAGAACTTAGAGCTTCAATAGATTGTTTTTTTGATATATCGATTGGTCTTAGACCAAACCAAGCTGTCACTTTAAAGTGAGGAGTTGCAGGACGGTCGGCCTCTATTAGTAGTTGCCATCTGGTTTCTTATAGCTCCACAGTACTGCTCATCATGTACAGTACGCTTATCTTGCCAGGAGCTTTAATTCTATTTAGGCTGAAAGAAGAGTATCAATACAATATCAGGACCCGCTTAGTGTATATAAACCTATTTTTATTAAGATCTAATGTTTGTTTTTTTTGGTATTTTTTGTACCGGTAACTTCGTACCTTTAAAGCAGAAATACAGGAACTTTGTGATGCCTTTGGTCATGAAATAAAAATATTCAATAATTACAACTGCGATTAAGGCCAAAACCAATTTCAACCTGAAAACCTTACGAAAGAAGGAACGTAATAAGAAGAGTATTATTAAAACAATATTTTAAGACTTTGGCGCTCAGACCTTGGTGAGGTATTTTAACAATTAACTTTTTTTGGATTATATGCATGAACTGCTGAATGGGAACAAAGATGAACCCTGGAAACCTACCTCCCCCCAGACCCCCACCTAAGAGCCATAGCCCCTCCAGCGTGTCCTGGGTCATCTCTTGGGCCTCCTTCTGGTGGGACATGGCTGGAACACCTCTGGAAATGTCTTTCAGGGGGCATCCAAAAACAATGTCCGAGCCACCTCTTATGGCTCTTCTCAATGTGGAGGAAAAGCGGCTATACTCAAAGCATCTCCTGGAGTTCCTCACCATATCTCTCAGGGAGTACAAGGGAATGTATCCAGGCTCTCTTTGTTTCAGTCATGATTCAGATGTCATCACCATACATGTAGATAAGGGTAAGAATGTAGACAAAACAGTAAATTTGAGGGCTTTGTTTTTTGGCTCAACCCTCTTCACCACAACATAATGTGTTATGTTATGTAACCCCTCCACCACATAATGTTAATGTGGTGGAGGGGTTTCAGTGCCCGGATGATCCCAGAGGCTATGTTCTCAAGGGTTTATATGCCTCTGATAGGGTGTTCCAGAGTAAACAGCCTCTGGGTGAAGGGTCAGACAAAAGAGCAAATAACCTCATAAAGACAAATAAATCAAGGCACATGGCATCGCCCAGTACAGCAGAGCCATGACCCCATACTGGAGCAAGGCTTGGGGCTGGGGTTTGTTGGCAAAGGCCAGGTGTAAGTCAGTCTGACTCTCCAGGGTAACACATTGTGGACCGTTAGTCTTTCTATATCTGCTGCAGTCAAATTGCTCTTATTGTTGGTGTCTCCTTGAGTGAGGTGTTTAGATTTGAGCTGAAAATGTCACAGACTGAACCTTCCTTTCATAGTTAAGGTTCACAGTTGCATCCATTAAGCTTCAACCCAGATCCTGAGTTCAGGTGCAGAAGGAAGAACCTAGTAGTCATGTCAGTCTAGGGTAAGTTAACAGCACGGTTTTTAATACTTATGACTCTCCCAACATTACCTCCTACAGGACTTTCCTAAATATAACTCCAACTTCCAAAGATACACAACATAAGAAAAGCTGAGGAGTTTATCAATACCTGGAGAGAAGAGAACACCGAGATAGGATAGGACCAACTGTAGGTAAAGGCAAACGGAAAATAGGATGTACTTGCAGGTTGGAGGCGTTTTCCTAAGGTGATAATCATGGTGCTATTTCTAAATCAAAAGTGCCAGACCCAGAGCTGAAAGGAAGACTCAGGATGTGCATTTCCTTTTTTCAGCTTTAGTTTAACAAGCATTCTTTACCTCCCTGGACCAGCTAAATAAGTTAAGGGCAGTCAAAATAATTTCATGGGTTATTTCCGCACTGTTAGAAGAACAATCAGAGACACAAAACTAGTTATAGGAAATCATTTTAACTTGTATATCAAACCTACATATTACAAAAATCTTTTGTTGATGGATTAGGAGCTGATTGTGGAAATTTTGAAAGTACAAGGCTAACCTTTCTGAAGCTAAGAACTACTTAATGGATCCTGAATGATACGAAATGGATCAATACTGACCTAAGAGCTGGAAGAGAATCAAAGTTAATCTAAATTTTATGTATAAAAAACATATATATATATATATATATATATATTTTTTAGCTTTTTACGGCACTAGTGGCTCGTTTTTCTGACAGTAGGCTGACAGGAAAGGGGGTATGAGAGAAGAGGAGAGACATGCGGGAAAGGACCACAAGCCGGATTTGAACCTGGATCACCCACGTCGAGGACTAAGGCCTCCATACATGGGTCGTGTACACTAACCACTGCGCCACCTGCACGCCCCAACAAACATATTTTTAATGTTTCTTTCAGATATTCTCATTTTCCGATCTCTAAAAATGTGAGTGGAATTAAAAAAACAGAGCAACAGAATAGAATGAAATTTTAGATGCAGCTTACTGATGAGTTGTGCTATTTTTTTCTGTCAAACCACTTTGTGTCACTTTGCTCTTTTTACGAGCTGTTAAATAAGGATAACATGTAAATCTGTCATTACAGTCGTGAAAAAGATATTTAGTGTAATAGACCCGCACTCTTAAGCTCACTGTATACATACTATGAGGCATGCAGAGTCCACGTGCAAGTTTTAAGCCCTAGTAGTTGAGCAGACCTTTGCCTACATTTCTCATGGCAAATACTTTTATCTCCCAAACTGCGATATTGTGTTCTGGCCCGACAAAAACAAAGGCAACAAAGACTCATTGGATACTTTGCTCCCTTGGTTCTCCAACCACACACCTGACAGTGAGGTGGAGAGAGTGGCTGTGACTCTGTAGGTCACTAATGATCTGAATAACGTGTTACTGCTATGGAAATCCTTGGGATAATAGTCTGCTTTGTGTGACATTTAAAGCAGTTTGGTATAAATAATTATTCCTTGTGAGAAGTACGTCTCAGTGGGGGAAATGCAGCAAAAAATTTAGCTTTGCGTACATCTGTCCACTGAAAGTCTGCACTGTGAGTATGTGGGGGCTACAGTGTAGCTGTCATAGTCCCCACAGGGTTCCCTCAGGTTGTAACTCTTCTTTAAAATCTTTATTATCTAAGCAGTGTTTCCCACCTCACATCTGTGAATGTGATAAATGAACAATAAGACACTATCAGAAGTTTTATTGAAGATTTAATTACAGGAGACAGGAGACTGTTTGCTTCAGACAGGTTAGAAATCTTTAAAGGGTACTAATCTGCTACTAGGTTTTCTCCTATGTTTTGCCATAAAACCATGACAGTAACTTTTGGACACTGAGGACGAAGGTCAATGTTTCATTTCATGAATTTTCACTGGGGTAGAAGGTGCACATTGCCTCAGTGCTGCTCTGGACTTTACTTTGCAACCCCTTCCAGCTAACCCCACAGGACACCTCTCACAGAGGTGTGCTTTGCTGCACCCCCCCACCCCCACCCCCCTATGTGAAAGCTCAAAACACACAGGACACATGACTCTTTCTCTTTCTTTGAAGCTACTCTGGGAGGGTCACATTGGAAGGGGCTCCAACCAACATGGAAAGCCAGGCAGGAGACCCAGACCTCCTGAGGACCGAGGCTAAGTTGTGCTAGTTGACATGTCAGAACTGAACTGCTGCAAAGAGACAGTTTGCAACATTCCTCTTTGAGTTTCGGGAAGCCCTAGATACTTGGAGAGTGGGGCAGGAGAGGTTCCCTTGTGTGGCACAAAGGAACCCCCTTTGGTGTGAGTCTGCAATGCTAAAATGCAAACTGCTACAGAAAACAAGCTTTCAGAAATAGAAAGGTCTGGCACACCACTAGTTAGGGACAGATTTCTAGCTAAAACAAAATGTCTTTTGATCATTTAATGTGTTTACTGTTGAGTAAAGACAAAGCTAACAAGATGGACCACATCGTACACCATTCTACAGCAATATGTATTCAGCTTTCATGAGGTTAGTAAAAACTATTCCACTAAAGGTTTAAACACAGATATAACCTTAACGTTCATGTGTTGTGACATTTTCTCAATATGTTTTGATTACCAAATTATGACCAAAAGTCATTTAATGGAATCCTCCTTTCTGCTAGCTGCTAGGTCAGTCAAAGAACATTAAGAATCAATTAACTAAAGGTTATCAATACCATTAACATTATTTGGTCAAGTAATGTTTTATTCACCTCATGGATTCGTATTGTGAATTAGATTGAAAACATTCCAATCGCTCTAAATTAGCCAAAAGCTAATTTGATCAGATTCCAAATTCTTCAAGATAAACCTTGGTTCTCAAAAATAAAATCCAAGCCAAACTGTGATAACATTGCATCATCTCATTGATTATGGTTTTCAACCAGGTTTTTCGTTTTTCGTTCTTCTTTGTACATAGTAGTAGTAGGAGTTTCACTATTTTTTAGTCAACACTGTTAAACTGAAATATGTTTGACTTGGAGCTAAATGCTTTTTGTTAATAATCTTGTGTTTTGAATGGAAGTTGTGATGAATTTATTCTATATTTGTGCATATTTATCCGTTTGACCATAATTTGAGCTCAATTCACACTTTCAGTTATTGTTCTAACATGCAGCCAGTAGGGCGTGTGTTCCCTAACAATAAATGATAGTCTGAATATTATTTGAGTAAATAACATATTTAGAACCCCTACTGAGGTGGGTAATAAATATAATAAAATGTTACAACATTTTATGCCATCCCCTTGGTGGGAGGAAAGTGATCATAACACCTCCCAGTTGGAAATCACTTCTTCCAGAAACAAATGGAATTGAGAGTTACTGTATATTGGCTGTTCTTACAGATCTTTACCTTATTGGCTGTTCTTAGCCAATAAGGTAAAGATATGTATCATACATCTTTTTTTTATTGTATAAAGAACTGATTGGTGACTGAAACGACAGCAGCATACCTTTGGCGCTTCATGTTTTTGGCTTATCAAACATTACTCATCAAAATCTGTGCTTCCTCTTCATTCGTCATAACGCTTTAACTGCCCTCAAATTAAACATTACATTTAGAGTGCTCTCAATTTGCTCCCTCTTTGCTGAATGAGAAAAAATATTTATAAGGTGTACAAAAGTAGATTTTGTTTCTTATTTGACAACAGATTGTAGAAAAGTGGCGCTTAAAACGGTCAATTTTTAAGTGCTGCTTTGTTTTTCCTAAAAGGCACAAATCTTCATGTATTAGCTTGAGGCAATGTTTCCAGAAACACAAATGAATTAGGGTGAGTTGCAAAGAATAAGGGAGGATGAAGAAGAAGAAGAGGCTCTGATGTAAGAAAACCGACGATGCAGTAAAAGCAACACACTGCGGCTCTGCTGTGATGTGAGGAGCGGCTCTCATAAATAATGTAGCTGAGTGTGGAGCAGCCAGCCAACAAGCAGAACGCCGCTTCTTGGTGAGGAAAACAAGCTAAACAAACAGCATGATGGCCAGTCACAGATGGCTAAATACACATCCGAGTCAGGTATCAATCACTGCTCTGGAAACTAAACACCTGTTTGCACGCAGAGTCCATAAAAAGCACAGATTCATATTTTTGATTAAACCTTATGTTTATTCTAAAGAAAATGTTATCAGAAACCAAACAACAAAATACACTACATGACAGCCAGATGCAGAAGTTTGAAACTTGCATTTACTGTCAATCCTGGGTAAGAATTTTAATCTTGAATGCAAAGTCCAAGTCGAACAGACTGGATCGCAAAGAAAATGTGAGTAAAAATAAAAATGAGACATAAGAGAAGGCTCCACATTTTGCTCTAAAGAATTTTACATTGCCTCCCTTCAAAGGAACTTGACCAAGAACTCTTGGAAAATAGTTTTTTCTTTTTAGTTGATCTAAAATTCTTCAAAGAGTACTGCTTAAACCAGAGTCTCATTTCTTCTTTATGAAAAAAATGCAAAAAAAAGACCACTGGGTATTAGTACTTATAGTTCTTTGTAGTTTAGTGTTTTAGTTAATTAATAATACAATGAGAACTACTTTATTTTCAGAAAAGTTTGTATTGCAAAATATTTCCATTTTGCTTGTGATTCGTATATTATGATTTAATGCCACAGAACAAACCAGAATAAACTATAGCTACAATCACAAGCTCAGGGTTTGGACAGAATAAATTTCCTTTTTGTTGCATGTTTCTCAAATCACAAGTTTAGTGTGATCGCTGTAAGACTCCAGAGGAAGCAGAAGACGGGATGTTGTTGTGCCATTAGCCATGTTATGAAAATTCATTGAGTAACAACGTCTATGCAGGTTTTCTCATACCAAGCATAGCACCCCAAAGAGGCCAAAGTAAGAGTAATAAACTACTGGGTTGAACTGTTACTAATTATTGCGGGGTAAACTTCTGGTAATCAGACAGACAGTTGAATGTGAATTTGGGTATCTCAAAGATTTAAATAGATAGAAAAGAAATACAAATCAATAACAAAATAAATTTAAATAAACACTTTTCAAAATCCTTTTATAAACACAAACTTGTTGAACCATTTTCCATTCGATAATACGTATATGTTAGGAACAGATAAAGAACTTTCATATTAACTGTTTTATTAGATTTTTTAGTTTACCAGCCGAGTAGCCACATAGTAAATAGAACAGTAAAGTACAACCAGTGAAAACACTTTTTGATCCAAACTTTGCTTAAGTAAATATAACTGAGAACATGTTACTAGCTGCTACCAACCAACCAACCAGTCTCAGTAACGTACAGCCACCCCCCCCCCCCGTTCGACCCCCCACCACCAAAACGAATAATCACAAATAAGTATTCCTTAATGATTATTATTTGAAAGGAAAAAATAATAATGAATCAAACTTAGAAACAAATCATGAACTCTGAGAGACAAATATATTGAAGGCTTGTCGTTGATGAAATCATCAAAGCGTTTGTGTTCCTTCATCTGTTTGTGTGCGTTTGGTTGTGCGTTTGTCTGCATGCCTGGGAGGGTCAAGACTAAATGTGAAACGATGCAGCATCTGTTGATGCTTTAAGTGATATATCACTCCATTCCACTTCGTTTAGCATCACTTCGTCTGAGTTAATTGGTTCATGAGGAGCCCTAATTAAGGGGAATGGCCTTGTTTACTGTCATGGCGACGCTCATTAAGCAGATATTTCTTTTTTCCTTTTCGGGAATCCGTGACATTAACACACCCTTCACAAATTGTGGGCAGAGAAATGGATCAAAGTGTCAGCTGCACTACACACACACACACACACCCACACACACACACACACAAACACACACAGCTTGACGGCAATCAGAAGGAGCATGTTGTAAACACACAGGAAGAGGCGTGTCCTACCTCTCTACGCCGCGAAGCCCAGCAGGTCTGTTTGATTTTCCAAACCACGGCGGCGACCAGTAACAATGAGAGGAAACAGCTGGAAAGAAGAGAGTGATGCTAACAGTTAGCAGATCTTTTCAAACTGATTTATGTAAAATGAATAAATATGCTGTATGAATGGTTTGATGAGCTCCCAGATGTTTCATAACAAGCTTTATGAGGCAAAAGCTCTAAATAATGTTAGAAAATTTTAGTTTTGTCACTAATATCTGATTTCCAAATGTTTTGATAATGCAAAGTCAACTAGGAGATGATATATGAACCTTTACATTGTTAAAAAGGATTATGCAACAGAGACACAGGGTTTCATTAGAAAGGCTTTTGTCTTCAAAGAGAATTAATGGCATATTGTACCCATAAACCTTTTGTTCATAAATTAAGAAACAAGGGGTACTTCTTCAATAAATTGTTCTGTCAAATTTAAATGCCACATGTAAATTAAAAGCAAACCAAATATAAATGAAAAAGAAAATCAGAACATATTGTGGATCTGTTTAAAGGAAGATTAATGACCCAAGAGAGACATTCATTGCTTCATTATTACAACCGATGTCGAAATGTTTGAGCTTCAACGTTATGTCGTGTTTTGCAAACTCTGGCTTAAGGGTTTTGAATTTGTTATTCTGGGGTAGAAATTCCGAGAGTTTATAGTTTTTTTTTATATCCCAACCCTACAGGATGCATGATGTCAGTTTTCTAAAGCCAGAAGAATTGGTGAAGGTCAAATAATGTCACTCGTCTCAAAGCGAACAGAATTTGTAACACCATGATAGCAGAGCTAAATGAACAGTGCATTGATAAAGTATTGAAACCTGATGGTTTAAATTTTATTATGATCATTTTTTTAACAATCAGTGTTGAGAATATTACTTTTAAAAAAACATACCAAGTTATAGTTTCTAGTTAAAGGTAAAACCTAGTTATTGCACAAAGTAACTACTTACCAGTCAATATAACTGTCATGATCTGTAGTTTTGTGTTTCATTTTTGAGCTTCTGTTGTTTCTGTGCTCTCCGTGGCGTCCTGTCCTCCCTTGATTACCCCACAGGTGTGTCTTGTTTCCCTGATTTCCTCCTTGTGTATTTAAACCCACCTGTGTCTTCTGTTCTTCGTCGGGTCCTTGTCTGTGATAGTCTTAGATTGTCTGTGACCGTCTGAGTTTGTCTGAGCCTCTCTGCCTCTTGTATGTCCAGCGCTACCGGTGTTAAACCCTGGAATCTGTTTAGCCGTGCTGCCTGGCCTGAGGACTTTTCAGTCTGTTGTACACCTTTTTGGATTATCCTTCATTAAAATCCAAATTTTTCACCGCATCCTGGTTCCTGCCTCTGCCTCACCACCTCCACCACTACCGCTTCCTGACAGAAGGACCCGACCACGAACGGTGAGGCACGCTTTAAACCATGAACCAAGAAGAGAAGGAAGAGCTTCTGACCCTGGTCCAGGAGTACTTCGAGGAGAAGAGGAACCCCAAGGTTTACAGGAGGCGGCTGGGGTTCACAATACACCTGGTTGTGCTTCTGGATTATTGAGTTCCTCGTCTTCCCCTGCCAGGGTTGGTGGAGCTCCAGAGGGAGGTTGAATGGGACTGTGAGGCCCTTTCCGCTGAGATGCAGGGCCTCATGCTTCCCCGAGGTCGGTGCCATCTCCGGACCCAGCTCCTGCGTCTCCAGAACCAGCTCCATTCCCTCCGTTACCGGACCTTATCCTTCCCCGAGGTCGGCGCCATCTCGGGACCCAGCTCCTGCGTTTCCAGGACCAGCTCCAGTCCCTCCGACGTCTGGACCTCATGCTTCCCCGAGGTCGGCACCATCTCCGGACCCAGCTTTTGCATCTCCGGAACTAGCGTCTCCGGATCCAGCTCCATCGTCTCCGGAACCAGCACCACCAGTCCCTCCGGCGTCTGGATCTCACGCCTTTCCGAAGGCGGCGCCGCCGGTGGACCTCACTCAAGCATCTCCAGTCTTGACTCCTGCCGAGTGGGCTCCGTCCGGCGGGTCCATCTGTGCAACTGCCAGTGCAGCCTCTGCCGCCATCCAAACGGCAGGGGTGGAGTCAGTTCCTGCCATCACTCTCAAGCCCAAAGAGCTTGTTCCTGTTGTCGCTCTCAAACCAGGTGCAGCTGCCGCTGCACTAGCTCCTGGTGATTCTCCTAGTGATTCTCCCAGTGATTCTCTTAGTGATTTTCCAAGTGCTCCTCCTAGTGTTCCAAAAGAGTTTCCTAGTGCTCCTTTAGAGTCTCCTAGTGTTACTCCTAGTGCCCTTCCTAGTGCTCCTATAGAATCTCATAGTGTTCCTCCTAGCGTTCCTCCTAGTGCTGATCCCAAGTCTTCTAGTGTTCCTCCTAGTGTTTCTTCTAGTGTTTCTTTTAGTGCTTCTCCCAGTGATCCTCCTAGTATTTCTCCTAGTATTTCTCCTAGTGCTCCTCCTAGTGCTCGTAATAGTGTTCCTCCTAGCGTTTCTCCTAGTGTTCCCCCTAGTGCTGCTAATGAGTCTCCTAGTGTCCCCCCTAGTGCTCCTCTAGAGTCCCCTAGTGCTTCTCCTAGTGCTCCTCTAGAGTCCCCTAGTGCTTCTCCTAGTGCTCCTCTAGAGTCCCCTAGTGCTTCTCTTAGTGCTCCTCTAGAGTCCCCTAGTGCTCCTCTAGAGTCCCCTAACGAGTCTCCAAGTGCTCCTCTAGAGTTCCCTAGTGTTCCTCCTAGTGTGCTTCCCAGTGTTTCTCCTAGTGTTTTTCCCAGTGCTCCTCTAGAGTTCCCTAGTGCTCCGCTAGAGTCCCCTAGCGTCCCTCCTGAGCTTCCTGGCATCCCTCCTGAGCTTCCTAGCGTCCCTCCTGAGCTCTCAAGTCTGCCTTCAGAGCTCCCGCCTGTTGGGGCTGCCCCAGAGACTCCTCGTCCCCGCCTCCGGGCAGTTCCAGTGACTCTTGGGTCCTGCCTCCGGCGCCACGGTCGGCCCCCGGACTGGCTTCATGGTACGGGCCATCGGCATGGACGCTCTCCGGACCTCCCAACATGGCTACCTCCTGAGTTTTTCACCCACTCTGTGTGGGTTGTTTTCAGTTTTTCTGGGACTCTGACCCTCCTTCCGTCGTCCCTCGGACCACTTTGTGTTTTGGACAATTTTCTTTGTGTTTGGGCGTAGCTTCTGTTGTCTCTGTGCTCTCTGTTTCGTCCTGTCCTCCCTTGATTACCCCCCAGGTGTGTCTCGTTTCCCTGATTTACTCCTTGTGTATTTAAACCCATCTGTGTCTTCTGTTCTTCGTCGGGTCCTTGTCTGTGATAGTCTTAGACTTTTCAACGCATCCTGGTTCCTGCCTCTGCCTCACCACCTCCACCACTACCGCTTCCTGACAATAACTTTGCAGTAAATTAGGATTTAAAACATGGAAGAATTTGGACAACTTTTTGCTATTTAAACTGTGAATAAAAGATACTTCATTTTAATAACTGAATTAATTGTTAATTCATATCTGAAAACATAAGTGAGTTGCAGTTTAATTATCAAATTACAATCATGTTTTTTTTATTTATAGCAAAAGAACAGTAAAGAAAATTAGATTTTTTTGTTTTAATTTATATTTTTGTACATTGTTAAACTTTAACTGGCAATAAAATAGGTATGAAGCTACAATATAATGGCTATCAAGTAATTTGTCAAAAATAAAATATACAGAAGGAATAACACGAGTGCACCATTCAAGAAAAACAAACAAACAATGGATAAAAATGAAACCCATGCAGGTTAGTTCAGAGCAACATGTGGGCAGCCAGCTGTCAGTCAGTGTCGATGACTATGCAGAGCTTCTCTGGATTAGAGATGCTTCCAAATTCTGTTTCTCTTTAGAGAGAAGTATGTCTGTGACTGAATCAATGGTTCGTCTCTCCTCTCAGTCTGTTTTTAGGTTATGCTGAACACCTGTCCATATTACAGCGCCTAAGTCACTTAGAATTCACTTATGCGTATCTCAGCTCCCTGCTCAAAAGTAGAAAAGCTCTCCATGCAGCAGACAGTGTGCTTATGAAAAGTTCCCTTGACTAAACAAGTTGAAGTAATGTGCTGCGTTAGATCCCAAGTATTGCAAATGTTTTACCAAAATTCGAAAAGTAAATAGTTGGATTACTTTTCAATGTGAAAACAATGCATTTAATGTTGTTATTATGTAACGCAATTACTGCAAAATAGATCATGTTACCATCTCTTACTGTTAAATGACTGAATTTAAAACAGTTTTTTATAACAATAGCAATGTTATAATGCTATTATAAAAATTGTGCAAACAGTGTTTTTTGCTCGATTAATGCATGTATGTCTAATGCTCATGAAATCTAACCTCTGAGCAGCAGCTCCACTCCATCTCGGATAATAAGTGGCCATTCCGGTTTTAGGTGGAGCAGGGATTTCTCGAGCATGCACCTAACATGACCACGCTCCGCTTTCCAAGTAACTTCCACTTCCCAGATAAATGAGCAGTAATGTAAGGCAGAGCACAAATACCTTTGGCTCTTATAGGAAATAATCTGCAAAGTTACAGCAACTGTTCTTTGCTAAAATGTCTGTCTTTGGCTGCAAAGGCTCTATGACTTTAAGCATAAAAGCCCATCATCCCCTTATGGGGAGAAGCGGGATCTCAATGAAAGCAAGTGCAAAATTGTTTGTCTGCCCATCTTGGGTGGTTGCTGCCATCCCTGTATTGGCCCTTCCGGTGTCTCTTTATTTTGGACTTTAGAAATCTGAGGCTTCTCGTCTTCTCTTTGTCAGCTCTGGGCTCTTCTGGCTGGTTCTGGGGACTCTCATACCTGCTATTGAGCATATTTTCTGGCTGAAAAAGCCTTAAAATTCTTAAATACAGAAGCAGATTCAGGGCTATACACCAAAGGCATTTAGATCCAGGTGTTCACAGATACACAGTTATGGTTAATATCAAGCTGCAGCTACAAGTATGGCTCTGAATAACATTATGTAATCTTCATAGGGTTTGCTGTTGGTTTGTGTATACATATATTTACTGCGTGTCCATCGGACACTCCCTGTTTTGTCATGGTTGGTGTGTTGTGTATTTTTCTCTTTTCTTTCCTCTTGTTTCCTGCAGGTATGGTAGCAGACTCTCTCTTTCTCTATTTCCCTCTAATATATACGCCTACAGCTGACTTTAGAAGATTACAAATTCCTGAGACACAACATTTTAAATAAATGCAATTTGTGTCTTAAAAGTTTTATGTGATCGGTTTACACTGGCCCAATGACAAGTAAATATTGTGCACAGTCCTCTACATGTAGACATTAGGGTTGCTGAGCTTATTTCTGTGAAATGTTTCCTGTATACAAATGCAAGCTAAACTAAATACCAAGAAATACTAAAGCATTGTTGCTTAAATTATCATTTTGTTTTATTGGAAATGTCATTATGCTTTTTATTCTAGATTATATAACCGTACTCTGCAAACATTTCAACGGACAGATTTGCAAACAGCATGCACTTCTTGCTTCCAGTGGTCTTTGCAGAAGTAATTAAAAAAATAGACACACAGAAAACTGTACAGTCACAGAGTGGCATGTTCACAGTAATTTACTGCCTTTCAGCTTCCAGGGAGCAACTTTGACAAAGAGGAGAGATGTTCTTTAGAAATCTGAGGCGATACACAAAACTGCACTGACCACAGGCTGTTAGGGGGTTTACAGGACAGCAAAGAGCAGTGAGGGGTCAACAAGCACCATGATGCTCTCCAACAAAGAACAGGCTCTCCTGTTCACACACATACCGTTTTAAAGTTCAGTGTCTGGAGGGCTAAGTTATCAAGCCAAACAAAGGTCCTTTCTTAACCACAGCTTCTGACAAAAACTCAAAACAACTGCTCCCAAAGTCCAAACAACAGGAAGCGTTTAAGAAACAGCTGAGAGCAGCAGCTCTGGAACAATTCTCCTCTTTATCCAGTTGTGTGAAACTGTGTCAGGGTCTGCAGGCATGCTTCCGCCAACGCCTCAGAAAGGAGATGACAACTCTGTTAAGGAGAATTAGATCTGTAATGAGCGTGACATTTTCAGAGCCAGTGCGCTGAATAGGCGACAGTCAGTGGTCCTTTGCTCTGTTGTCGACCTCAGAGACTCCACAACCAGGAAATGAAATCCCCTCTGGTAACAAGAACAATATGCTGACTGCTGCCACTGGAGGAACAGCAGTTTGTTCAAGGAGCCACGATGATTTCCATCCATGGAGGGAAAAAATGGCTCTAGTTTATCCACACAATCACTCCCAGCACCCATTTCACCGCATCAATCCTCAGAGCAGAGTGTGATCTAAAGCAGAGGTTCCAAAACCCACAAGAAAGTACCAGAATGGACCCACACTACTGGAATATAATTTTTTTTTAAATCTATCAATAGCAATAAAAATGGCTTTAAAAACAATGGATTTGGTTTCGTCTGTTTCTCAGTGAAGATTTAATCATTTTAAACACAAAAGAAGCTTGATCATCTTTAGTTTTATTGTTTGATTTAATTTCTGTAGAATATATCAGCACTATTCTTGTTAATCTGTAACACTAAGTGGGGTCAAGTGGTGATCTAGAAACTGAATTCTGATTTCATTTCTTCAGGTTTAGAGAAAACGCTTATAGCGGTATGTTTTATCTTATGGTGTTCAGAGGCGGTTCTAGACCACATTTACCAGGGGGACCAGGGCACGATGCCATAGGCTTTTAATAAGGGCAAAGAATCAAAGCATAAAAAAGGTCAATAGTTCATGGTTTCATATATTAATTAAACCAAAGAGTAACCCTTGGCTCTGCAGATATAGCAGGTAAAAAGAGTGATCCTTATACTAACAATGAGAAAAATATAAGAAAGTGACACACAAACACAACTTAGTTCTTACAGGATTACGCTATATGTTTGGGCATCACAGTATTATTATGATATGAACTTTGAACATTGCTGAAGCGAAATGCTTTGCCCTGCACAAAGCATAGAAGTTGCAGCCCCCTCCTTTGAAAACACGCTGTGAAGTCATTGTGTTATTTCTATCCACAATGATTTTATTTTTGTTTTATTTTTCTGTGAACATATTAGCTTAATTTAGGTGAATTTTCCACCATTTCTGTGAGAGAGCTTTAAACTGAAACATGTTTGACCTGAAGATGAATCATTCTTGCCCCCCCTAGGTGGGCAATGAATGGAAACATTACTGGATAAAGCGGCACAATTAAGCAAGTTTATGGTTTACTTCCCAGGTTGCTTTTGTGTAGAGATAACAATAAAAAACATATATAAATGCTAAATATTATATATTATTATTTTAATATTATTCTCCTTGTTTGTTATTAAATGTTCTGAAAATACTGAATCATGAAAAATATCAACATTTTACATAAAATACAGAGAAAACGCCTGAACCCTCAGTATTTGTTTTGTTTATATTATTTCTTTCTGTTATTCTCTAGTTGATTTCATCTTTGTATGGTCATTTATGATGGTATTAATACACTAAACAAATTATTATTAAATTTCACTTACAAAAAAAAAAACAATAAAACCACAATAATCATAATTTAGTATATCAGTGTCTGGAGATTATCGTATTATGGAGCTCTGAAGGTTGGGATTCTGGACGAGATGCAATATTTAACTTCTAAATAAAGGATGACTCCATGGTTTATGAGACGGTTGGCTCCCCTAAATAGCACATAAATGTTAATATAATTACAAATGAGAATGATTAAGAAATAAAACTTACCTCTATGCATATTTAACCATCAGGAAAACCGCTGTCCAACAGATTGCTCCGAATATTTAATCATTTCTGTTGTTTTTATTATTCAATCTTTTCTAAGAAGGAATCAACATTGTCAGCATTTTTTCAGAATATTGAAAAGCAGCATTGATCATTTCAAATACGAATTTATGAACAATTCCTTCTTTTTGCACCATCATATTCTATGTGTCTTTATTTGGCAACTGATCTAGTTCTTAGGTTTACATGGACCCCTTTATATATTAGGAATAATTAAAGTACAGAAATCATTGGCTGCAGCAATCCTCTATCTTTATTCTGAGTTTTCTCCACTTGGTAGGATTTAAATCCAATGAGGCCGATTAGTCCCAAGTCTCCCTGCGTTACCTCGGCTCTACGTTAATGGGCTACAAGGCCTCAGCTTAGTATCAAACCAATGGAGCAGAGTGGCTAATTGTCACCATTATAGAGGCACTGGGGAGGAGGATGGGAGACATGAAAGAGTATCCTGTGGGGGTTTTAACACTCCACCAAACCACATTATAGTTATTCTTTAGAAGGACTTCTCAATCAAAGGTAGGATCAATCAAAGCAGTTCAAAAACAGGCCATCAGGAAGTATTAACTCACAGAGGTTGGTGGTTAAATGTGTGTTTCTGCTCTAAACTGATCAAGTTTTCCTCAAGCTAAGAACTAAAAAGTAGTAAAATCTCCTTGTGACAGACATAAACAAATATAAAGGAGAGCACCATGAAACATTTCAACTCCACAGGCAAAACTAAAATCAATAAGCTGTTCGTTGGACATTGGCCACGAAACGCCGGTGATCAGAAACAGCTCAGGTTAGACCCACAGAGCATATTTCTGTTGATCTCTGTTCTGTTCAACTTGTCTTAAATCAACGGAGAGCAGCGGGACTTTATTATTACACGGTTTCATTATTTGCCTTGCAAGCTTTGCTTAGAACATCTGCAGAACTTTCATAGTGCTTTTGAAATGAATGAGGAAAGGCAGTAAAAAAAACCACTGGAGCAGCAGAGGGCTTTAATGTGGAGCCTTTGGTTGTTTGTGGGGTTTTAGATAATCCCTGGTGAATCAGAAAATCTTTAAAAATCCATTTGAATCAGGTTATTCTATTGGATTCCTATTTTTTATCTGAAATATAATTAGCTTCTAAAGCTGATTTCACCAAATGTAGATTTGACTGATTTGGCTCCAGCTCAGATATTTGCAGGAGCAACAGCGGGCAAAGCACCCTCAAACCAAATCTAAAGAAATCTCCCTGTCCCCTCTGCTCCATGCTGTGAATTCAGCCAGTCCCTGTTTACTCTTTTAAATTAAGCCCACCCCCGCCACCATCTTTAAAATCCAAACCAGAAGTGTAAACTGAAAGTCCCGTTAATTTGGCCCAATAAAAAAAAGGAAATTTCTTTTATTTCAAACTTGATTCAATTCAATAATATTTTTTATTTCTACTCTATTAATTTTTATTAATTTCTACTACTAATATGTTAATATTTAAATAATCCTTGACTTCCCTTACTTAGATTTATCCAAATAACGTTCTGTCAGCCCCCCCACCCAAAAACAAAAAGTTTGGAGGAAACTTAAACTTACCTAAACTTCTTCTAATCTCTTCAGTTCATCCCCTTTGCCAACGGCTAACCCTGATCCCAACATCGGTAGATCAGAAACCTAAATCTAAGGTTAGAGGATTTAATAAAAATTCATTCCAGGGTGTTGTATAAATGACGGCGCTCCACCCCTGCAGTACGACACCATATTAAAAATGACAATACAGCTAAAATGGTGACATATTTTCTGGGCAGATCTGAACTTGTTATAATTACAGCCTCCTGGCAGAGTCTGTGTTCTATACAGGAACAGTCATCTTTAGTAAAGGTGTTTCTCTGCAGCTATTGGTGGAGTCAGCCTCTCCATTTGCTCAATACCTTCAGATGTTCATAACAGACCAGGGAGCCCTAATTCATCACTGTGTCCAGATGCCAAAATAAAATGGCCATCTTTGCATGCATGCTGACTTAGCTCTTTCTATGTGTTGATTTACAAGGCTGTTCTTCAGATGACGGCAACTTATTTATCTTCTTTTTCAGTTGAAATAACATGATCTGCCGTCTCTGGTCTCAGGACTTTGAACTGAACTTTGTCTCATTTTAAAACAGAAAGTGGGAAGAAAGTGTTGAGCTTTATGGAAAAGGTCAAAACTGGTTTCTATTTCTAGCATTTAATGTTTTAAAGAAAAAGATCAATCACATTATATCCAACTTACATACTTTTACTGCCGTTGTTTTATTGAGTAAAAAACTCACTGTCATGGTGGGTTTGAGTGCGCTAACCCACATGCAGAACACCAACACGGAGACTGGGAAAAATTTAAGAAGTTTA